>CM061046.1:9898666-10059192 GCA_030762985.1 Adelphocoris suturalis
AATTATAAACCAAAGATTTGCGTTTAAGAGGCTCTAACACAGTTATCAAAACATGTTGTGTAATAATCTTTCAGCATTTTACTATTAATTTCTCCTTTAGTGGGAAAACATTTGATCATGGATATGTCTGCCCTTGGCAGTAAGAGATAGAAGTAAGATGCATAGAGTGATAGATGATTTAAGTAGGGGAAAAAAGTAAACTGCAGTGACAAACAAATACTATTTGTATATATATAAGTATATAAATATATATATATATATATATATATATATATATATATATATATATATATATATATATATATATATATATATATGGACCTTGGTGCAACACCATACTATGTCAATTTTTAAACGAAAATGTGTTTATGCCTTCAAATGAAAGGTCCAAGTGTCATCTTTCAGTACGGCGAACAATCAATGTCGGATTGTTACTAGGTAACAAGAAAACTTGAGTGGCCAATACTATGTTAGTCGCCAGATGTGAAAAATATTACTGCAACCAGGTACTAGGTATATGGGTGATATTCTCGAGACTTGGACACTAGCGCATCCTTACATCGAGGCAAGCGAAATCGAAGTTTATTCCACCTTGTTGTCATGGTGACGAGTAAACATATTCGAAAATGCCCCATTTGTAGTCACAGCTGGACAACTGCATAACATAGTCTCACCTAGTTCCGAGTCAATATTTTCATTATTTGTAATATGCAAGGTGATAAACTGTACGCAAATTACATCCAGTTATTATCAGGTGTTGACCTCAAACGCTACGAATGCAAGATTTAATCTGTGGGGTAGAGATCCATATGAAATATGTGACGGGGAGTTGACCGTTCTAGATGATCCAGACATCAGCCGCAAAAATGGTGTGGATTACCTATCTAGTTTTAGAACTGTTCTTTGAATCAATTGAAACTAAAAATCTTTAGAGTACTGTGAAAGTGGTCTTGTGAAAGGATGTGTTATGAGAGCTCTGTTAGGCGGGAATAGTAAGTTGTATCACATGTGGAAAGGTAAGTACCTAGAGGTAAGGTATACCTACATACTTTCCGTATATTATTACTTGTTCATGTAGGTACCTCATTGATCAAAACGAAAGTAGGTACCTAAATTACCTTATTTGTCCATAAAATTTGCGTAACTGCAAAACTCGCGCAATAACTGCACTGCCATGCCGTCTTTATGAAATCTTACCGTCAGAGGAATGCATTTCAAGGGTTTTTCCTTGCAGCTGGTTTTTTAATTCATGATGCATATTCCTTGATTCGATATTTGACAAACTTGCAAATCAGCGGTTGTATTCGTCGGCAAAGCAACGACCCACCTACTTTGCTTAGGCACTTTAAACCAACAGCAAATCTGGTAGGACGTACGTACCTACCAAAGTAGTTTCGTTTCTTGGTGTAGCAACAACCTGCCTTGTTTATTTTGACAATCAAATCTCTCCTTTAATTCATTCAATACAACAAGTAAAGCTTCCTAGTTAAGCATAGTACTACGAACTTATAATAAAACGCTGATGAAGCTACCTGAGCAATGGCTAGGTACCTACACAGCAGTACGGACACCTAAGGAATTTTCAATAATCTTTTCTTTACTATTTTTCAGGTTAATTATTTTCAAAGCCTAAACGAATGAAGTTCTTTAGTTTTCTGACACTGATTAACTACTATAGTTAGTAGGCTCCTAGTCCAAATAAAAACTCGTTCACGTTAGATTGGTATTGTTGACAGCAATCTACAATCAATAATTGCGCTGGCAGGCATGATTATTATAACATTTAGTCGAATTGAAACTTTGTATTGCTACAATTTTATACTTTTTCAAAACAAAACTGTTGAAAAATGGCCTTATAACCACAAATTATGTTGACGTTTGACGGCAAACTTCTGGTGAGAAATAGGTTCGTTGAGCTGCGATTCATTGACGTAGGGTGGTATCATGGGCCGACTTAGGCTGAAACGCGAACCTACTCCAGGCGTGACGTCACGAGAATATGGGCCATAGAGATAGGATTTTGTTGCACCAGTAATATTGGTCGTCGGGGTGATAAATATGTGTTCAATGTGAGTTCAACAAGATACCAACTCGATATAGTATTTCGTAGCACCCATAATTGGGTGCGTCAGTGGCCTATTTATAGTGTAAAGTAATATTATGTCACTCTTGTTAACTATTGGCGGATAGCTGTGTTAACAAAATACGATACAGCCAATTACTGTATTCATTTTCCACGTCCGATCGACATTTTTCACTTAAACTGTGCGTTCGCTTTTCGGTTTATCCCTTTGATGCATGATTTTTGGTTTATTATTTCCAATAATAAGCCTATGTGATCGTGTAGCAAAAAATTTTTATAACCCCCCCTCAAACTTTGTCACTTTACGTTTCAAGGTGCGTAGAATCCAAATTTGAAATGTCCGTCCGCCGTTCGCCGTCCGCCGTCCGGGCCATAAAAGGCCTAAGAATTGACTTAAAAAACCCGTTCTTTCGCACATAGACTCCATTTGGGGTCTAGTTGGTCCTAACGTTTAACCATCAGGATCGCTTTACTCGCATAGAATTGCTATGGGCCAAAAACGGGCAAAAACTCAGTGTCAGTTTTTCGACGCGCGCACGCCTGGCACGCTTGGCAGGGGGTCACGGTGGGTGGTGAGAGGGGGTGAGCGGGGGGGGGGGGGGATGGAGTGAGAGGAGGCGCCGGCGCCGCGGCTTGTGGTGGGTACGGCGCCGGCGTTCGTTCGAGGCATGAATATGTTTCTTTCAAGGTAATTTTTGTGTGTTAATACCAAAGCTTTTCCTACGCATATTTAATAACATAGCCTCTCGACTTTTCGTACGTACTTAGATAATGATATTATTAAGGCAATAACTATTTGAATAGATAGGAGCTCAAATCGAGAAATGTAAACATGCATATATAATTATAGAAGTATAGGTTGTGGCAACTCGAAGTAGGACACGCCGAGGAGTCTGGACGGGCCTTATGACGTACGCTAGCCAACTAAAACTACGATCATACTCAATTGAAAAAATAATAAACCTTTGTGAAATAATTTGCAGCGTTTTCTTTTGTTGTGAAAAAAATTTGAGTGGTAGGAATAAGTCTCTGGATACCGGGAAAAATAAGGAAAAAAATCCATCTGTTTTTTTCCTGGAATTTCAAGAAAAACTGAAAGATGCCTGTAAGCATCATTGTGCATATCGGCGGCACCTGATTGATGCCTGTAAGCATCATTGTGCATTTGGGCGGCACCTGGCCCTTGGCCTCGGAAGGGTGTTTTCATAAATGAAATCCAGTACTAACGAGAATTTAAATTTATTGAAACATGTAAGAATCCTCAAAAAACGATTGGTAGGTGTTCTCTTGGTAAATATTCGTAAAACTACACAAGTAGATATCGTCGTCCCCATCCATTGCTCTCAACTTGGTAAACAAGTGCACAATGGTGCCTACAGGAAACACAGGTTGAACCGCAAAATTCGGCACTAGAAAAGAAACTGCAACTAAAACAACTATTCCTCCACAAACTAGACAATATAAACTAACGAAACAGATTTTTTTGTAGAGGAAATGAACGACTTTTGTAATTCAGAGACCACATGAACGGAGCCCCCTCGGGGTCAAAAACGAGACTGCTGGTTTTGTCAACATTAACTTGATTATCTCTTCTTGAGTTCAAAGTACAGCGACCAAATCTCTCCTTGAGTTCAAGCACATGTTGATGCTTGGAGGAAACAAAATAGAACTCAAAATAATCTCAACAGAGTGTGCTGGGGGTGTAAAACATAATATGATCCCTACAGGCATCACGATGCAACGAAGAGCAACCTTTTACTGTTGATATCTAGCTGCACATTCTTACATTAATTTTGAGTTTTTTTGTTTTTTTGATAAAGTCAATGTTATGTTTAGTTCCTGCTATAGTTTTCGACGAGATTTTACACAAAACAATAGTTTTTCAAATATTTCAGTTGTATGCTAAGTCAGAAATCCCTCAATGTGCAGAGAGCAACAAAATACTATGTCAAGTTTTCCCGGGAAAATAAGGGTCAGAAAATCATGAGAAAAATGTCTTAGGAACAGGGATTAATGGTAGTTTATTTGCAGTAGTTACTTTGTCTTGTGGCGGTAGTTGCCGAACTTTTCTTGTGACGTCACGGTAGCGTGGATTCCTTTCCAGTGTGCCTAACGTGAGCGCAGTACCTCCGTTCGTGTTACTCTAGTGATTGCTAGGTTGTGAGTGATTTGCAAATTAATTATTCCAAGTCCTTTGTTCATGTTCCCCCGCTCGCTCTCGATCTCATGTATTGTATTACTTACCTACCCGTAGCTTTTTACGTAAAGCCTTTTCCATGTACGATGTACAAATTTGTCTTGTGAGTTGGCGACTGTTCAAATTATATTACGTGCCCCAATCTGTGAGTATTCCTTCAAGTCCTCACCTAGTAAAACCAAATTCTGTAGAACTTTGGACAGCCGCACACGGTAAGGTCACATTTTTTATCAAAACTTCAAACGCGATTTTCTCAGAATGGCGTTTTTTGACATAGGTAGTACGGTGTTGCACCAAGGTACAGATATATATACCAGCTAAGTACTTTGATACCTCAGCCAGAAAGGTCTTGAGGGTTACAAGATGTGGAGTCATTGGATTTTCATCCTTCTTTATTTGTAAAGCTTTCGAGTGGAAAAAAGAACCTCTGCTCTTCATCAGGCCACATATAAATGATGAAGTCAGTATAATGTACACAGATGCAATCCAGGGGTCTGGAATAGGGGAAAAATGATGTTAACAGTGGGGTTTCATATACAAAATAACATTACCCTACTGTAAAGGTAGACATATTATAGTCTGATGTATGAAATTTGGCTAACAACTACATACCTTGGGAAACACACAAAAATGTGTGTGGGGCACATAGAAGTCAATTTAACACTTTTCCTCCCCTCATTGGTATTGGGGTATGTAATAGCAACTACACACATTAGCGGCACTAAAAATAATAAAATGGAAACTATATTACTATTAGTAATAGGGTCAGCCTAATGTACCTACATATTTATAATGCGATCCAGGGGGCCAGAAGGGAAAGAAATTGGGGGGTTCATAGACAAGAGATAACATATTCAAGGTGAACATAATATGTTCAAATGCACGATTATAACTAAAACTAGAGGCCTTTTTCATAAACTATCTATCGTACTACAGTATGTTAAATTGCATTGAAATTGGAGCAATTTTAGTTGACAGAAATGGTTAAAAACAAATTTTATGGCAAAAAACTTATTCTAAATAAAATTCCACTGAATCAAAAGGGATTTTTGATTTTTAAATTTTTTTGCAGTTTTTATAGATATTTTAGCAAATTTTAATGACATTTAAGTACGTTTTTCATCATAATTTTGAGCAAAAATTTTTAATGTCCTCGTTAAAAATTTAATTTTGACTAAAATTCTGCAAAAAAATATAATTTTAACGATTTTTGGCCGTTTTTAGCCATTTTTAGTGATTTTTTGGGTACATTTTTTTATATTTGACCAATTTAATGTACTCAAAAATTTTTGTCCAACGAACTCATCCTTTCTTTTGAAATGCTTGATTTTTTGGCGAAAGAACGAAGTTTTTATCTCAATTCTATCGAGAGTTATCGTCTGAAATGACACATACATATAAAAAAGCGTTAAAATCCAGGAATCATTTCAGAATGCCTCAAAATAGATTTCGATGAAGAAAATGTTTGAAAATTTTTATTTTAAAATTTTTGGAGCCATTGCAATAGCTTTATTTTCTAAGAAAATTCGCTAACAAAAAGTTGAATCGGGGAATTCAGAATTTGGGCATGGTGAGATGATGGTGTAATTCTATCTCGAGTCTTCTTCGTTTCTTTGTAAGCGTATGAATCTGCGCGTCCGTGTCTTCTATCTCCTTCTTTAGGTCGTTGATTGTATCTTGATGGGTAGTATTCGTTGATGTCGAACTGGTGTTGAGTTGTGTGTAGGAGATGCTACAGCTGTCTTCGTCCTGATGTGTCTGGTACCACTCCAGCAAACCTCGTGCTTGTTCTCTGTCTGGATTAATTTCGAGTGTTCCGTCATGTCCAATTTGTGGTTCGAATACATTTTTGAATTTTTTGATTGAAATGAGGTGTGCTGCCACGATGTCATGTGAGTTGAAATTGAATTGTTTCCCCCATTGGATAAGATTGATGGTTCCGGTTTTATCCCTAACCGGGATTTTGTAGAGTGTCAACTGTTCGTCATTGCGCGACACTGTGAACACATCGGCGGGACCAACACAAATTACTACAATGTTGGCAGTGTTCACGTTTGGAAGATCGGTGATGCTGGTATAAGTATATGTTACCTGGTTGAGATCGTTTTGGGATGGAGTGATTCTCGTAGATGAGGGTATTTGCATTTCCAGCTCTTTGCTATAGGAGCTGTATTTTATCTCAACGTTCTCAAACAGGCAGCTCTGAAGAGGTTCTATTTGATTGTAAGTTTCTTTCGAAAAGGAAACACCTCGTATGAACAGCTCACTCAGCTGATCAGAAAAAACCCCCATCACTCCACTCTTCGTCCCATGTCCCAGAGAGTCTACCTATCAAATTTCAACTTCCTACAGTGAACAGGAAAGAATTTAGCTCGCTCAGCTGATCAGAAAAGACTCCATCACTACGTTTCTTACTTACCGACACTTTTGCCGACCGTTCGGAAGTCCACTAAGTTCTTCAGTTTCAATTTCTTCGTTCAGAAATAACTCTCCTAGATGTTAGTAACTACACTACGTTTTTTACTTACTACGTTTCTTCACTTAGCCTAATAAACAACTCTCGTTGATATGGACCGCCCAGAACACGATCAAGGCGGGTATGGGTCATTCTCAAACTAGGGGCAACTAT
This sequence comes from Adelphocoris suturalis, assembly GCA_030762985.1. Classification (NCBI taxonomy): domain Eukaryota; kingdom Metazoa; phylum Arthropoda; class Insecta; order Hemiptera; family Miridae; genus Adelphocoris; species Adelphocoris suturalis. The sequence continues at coordinate 9,905,576 of CM061046.1, forward strand.
TGAGTCCCACAGGCCTTGCTCACGTACAGTAACTTTTTCCCAGAAAATTTTTTTTCCCAGGGATTCCTTGCAGGCCAGTGTGTTGGAAAAAAGTAATTCAAGTGCCATACCTGCACATCTATGCAAATATTTCTGCGCATAAAAGGCCAAAAATGCAATTACCGTGGGTGTCCCAAATTAATTTTTTGCTCTACAATGTTACTTTTACCCACAATATTGATTCATGTGTGGCAAAAAGGTCTTCGTTTTCCAAAGTTGGGTTGTAGAGCATCATGAAATTGATTGAAAGAATGTGCTAATCAACTTTTCGATCCCTTCAATGTATCGCCAAAAAGTGTCCCAATGTTTTGGGATATTACCATAGGTGGAACTGAAAACTCCAATTCTGACCCCAACCAACCGAAATTTTGGTTTGAATCTCTTTCTGTTGGGAAGCTTGGGATCTGTTAGGGTGAGGATAGGACCCTTTCCCCTCACCCAACGCTGTTGCTGGTGGACCCCCACGTCGAAAGGAGTGCAGTCAGGAGCGTACCTTTTCATTTGCTATTACCATGTGTGTGAAATTAATGGCTAGGGAACATTTTTAGCATATTTTTTTTTTTTTTTCCTCCATCCTCTTCCATTCGTTCTCCTCTTTCAAAATACGTCTAAGTTTTTGTTACTGAAGTTATTTATTGGGTTGAAAATCGATCTCAAACAACGATTTTCAATTACCATGTCTGAAATTGAGCTATTACCATGGGTTTATTAAAATCCACGGTAATTGCATTAGCTACATGGTAATATAATTCCATTGCATTTTCAAACTTTCCAGCAATAATTATACCTTTCAGTGTTTTTATCCACACCATCAAGTGCATATGTATGGGGGGAAAATGTAAAACAAAACATTTTGCATGACCACCAACTTGGGGAAGCATTTTAATACTAATTCGCCATCAGATGGGAGGGTTCTTTCCACATGTGGCAATTTGCTTGTTGGTAGTTTTCTATTGACTAAACCGCAAATAAAAAATAAATTCGACATTGTTTCCACTGGAAAACATGGCTTGTGGTAGAAGGAAGTCAGGCATTTGGAGTGAAGAGGTACTTAAAAAAAAAAGAGAGAGAGAGAGAAAGAGATGCAGAACGCGAGAGAAGAGAGAGGCGAAGAAATGAACCCGAACTGAGGGAGGAAGATTAGCTGAAAGAACATTCAAGGTACGAGCAACGGAAAAAGGATATAAAGCTTTTATGTGACTTGAATGAAAGGGATAGGAGGGCCAAAAGTAGAAAACTGAGGAAAAATGGTTTGGCAACAATGAAACTGATGTAGGACCATCTACAACCTAACCCGCACCGCGCACTGCCAGACAATTTCATCAAAATAAGATGATGAAAACTGTGGAAATTAGGGTGGTTACAAGGATTTTGCATTGGCGCATGCGCAGTAGCTATTAATGATACCATAATGTTGAAATTTATATGGGATGATCAAATCGTTGTCTCCCAACTATGATCCAAATTTGAGCGAGATCAAACGACTAGGGCGTGAGAAAATGGTGCTTGGTAGAATTTCATTTGCGCATGCGCAAAGTGAAGTATTGAGTCAAGAATGGTGAAACTGATAGGGGGACCACCTATACTACATACACCTTGTCTACCCCCACATAATCCCTTAAAATTTCATCCAAATTTGATGAAAACTGTGGAAAATAACGTTGTTACAAGGATTTGCGGACACAAGATAGACACGGAACCAAAGTTATTCAGAATGGTCTATAACGTAAAATTCAAGTGGAAATTTTGGTTTTCGAGACCAACAATTTTTTTTCTCCTGAAAGTGAAACAAAAATGCTTCCGCCACCTTTAGGTACTCGGAATTATTCATTTTTTTCGAATTTTCAAGTCACGTTGGTTCTTGAAGTACCAACCTTTTTTTACTAGGTACTGAATGTTAGGAGTATTAGTTTACTTAGTATTGCTTCTTAATTTTATATATTTATTATAATAGTTTATTACTTTTATTTAGTGTTATTTGAATGTGTTTTCAAACAATGATTAAATTAATGAGAAATATCTTTCAAAATCCCCTTGTTGTTTGCCTTTCAAGCTTTATTCTACGAGTATAATTTTGGTTCTACTCTCAGGTTCCCCAGTCAATATTTTTGTTTCAGAGTCTCCCTGGGTGATGTCATAAATGTACCTACCTACTTCTTTTAAATCTAGTACATAATTGCACAATTTAAGCATAGCTAGACTAAAACGGAAGTTAGTGAAAAACGTTGTCTATTTCCACGAAAAATAAAGAGTTACAATGTTAAATCGATTTCGACGGTTAGGCCATCATCAGTAACAAACAATAACTCTTATTGTTTGTTATTGTGTGTTATTGTTTGTTACTGATGATGGCCTAACCGTCGAAATCGATTTAACATTGTAACTCTTTATTTTTCGTGGAAATAGACAACATTTTTCACTAACTTCCGTTTTATAATGGGTTTCCACAACTTCGTCGCGAGTGATTTAGTTCATAGCTAGACTGATAATTTAGTTTCGGTGTTGGGTTCCTGTCCAACGATGGTGGACCATACCTTATTACTAGTTAGATTTACTTTAAAGGAGATTTTTCCGTAGTCACCATCTTTTTCCATTTATCTTCCAGCCTTCATAAAAGTACGTTAATACCTACTTACTTAGTTAAACTTGCCTACCTTAGTTAGTTAAGTTAAACCTGCCTAGCATAGCTAGCTATTAAACAGCACGTACCTAGGTACCGTTCTACATTGTACAAATAGTTTTTGTTGACTAGGTAAGCTTATTCATTCGAAAAAGTTATTTATATAGGTATCTATATACGTTCCTATATATACTGAACTTACCATCTCATTAACACTTTGCAACATTTTGTCTGATTTGCCTGGTATAGTGCAACGCCACTTGGGCGCTCTTTAGTCAACTACTTTTTTAATTTTGTTGGTTTGTTGTTCAGGTTTTGCTAATATGAACCCCTATGTGATCCTACGCCAAAAGACTAAGGTTACAAATAAAAACTAAAAGACTAATTAGGTGTAATTGACTATTTTACGAATGTTACCTACATAATACGATCTTGTGTTCAAGTTTGGATCGTTTTTATTTTATTTAAATTAGAGTTTAAATTAAAAAATTGCTGGATTAGAACCGTTTTTACGCTATTACCTACCTCCTAGTATAATTATCTGTTGTTGAAAACACTGATGAAATTACCATGGCAACTACAGCTATTACCGTGGACACCGAATTTGAAATTTTCCAAGAACTAGGCTTAAATTTGAGAGCTGATCTGGGTAATATGTATTTTTGCAATCAGTGTTGACCAAGGGACCACCCTGAATTTTTTCAAATTTTTTTGAAGACTTTTATTTTTTGAAATTTCTGTGTCCGAAAGTTGCCCCTAGTTTGAGAACGATCCATCAACAAAGTAATAATTTGACTGCCCAAAATCCCCTTTAACCAATACACAGTATTGACGAATGAAACCTGAAATTCTGGAAACTCATGAGTGTTACTGTCACCTCCTACCTAACAACTAAGTAGAAGTTAGGAAGTTACGAAACAATGACAATCTAGGGTTACTAGCTGCAGTAAGTTGGTTCCTCCTTATTTAGAGTAAGGATTTACATTTTTAAGATTTTTCCCAACGCGTGAAAAATTAGTTTTCCAGTCAGTACCCCATAATTATATCTTCTCAAAGGAACCTCAGGAGTGTTATCATTTTTGCGATCAAGAAAGCCGATGGAAAATGGCGGGAAACAGTCTGGTTATATTGTCCAGTTGAAGATGTGAGACTGTAGTGGAGTGCTTAGAGTTGCAGCAGTTTTTACAGAGAAAGAAGCCTAAAAACATGTTGAGTATTTTTATTTTCAATCACGAGTGTTACACTAATTACGAGTGTTGTTAGTGCTTAAACAAAATAATCCGATATCAACAACCATAATGCTTCGTGACAGGTTTCAAACAGTAGCCATCCCCGAGTTTTGTCACTTCATAATCCTGTGTAACGCCATTTTTACTGGAAATTCTCATGAGTGTTACCTCTCAGGAGTGTTACCAAGGATGGTTAACACTCCTGATAATACAGTAACACTAATAGGGTAACACTCCTGAGATTTAAGCTCAATTACACTCCCTTCAACATGAATTCCGTAAAATCTGTTGGTATATTACGTTTGAACGTGATTCTTTTGTACTTACTTGAGCCCCAACAACAATTTTCCCAAGTCATCCATTTTACTGAAATAAATTTATGAAATCTGGTAACACTCATGAGTTGGATATCATGTTTTTTATTACAAAAAATGTATAAACTACATCAATGAAAAACTAACTGTTCATCTATGGAACACAAATCTGCAATGTACAATGAGTAGTATTTGCAGATCTAACCTCATTTTCGAGCACTTTCATGTTTCACGTCACTGAGGTTCTCAAGCGACCCAAAGCGGCAAATGAAATGAGAATGACCCTAGTGGCAGATTGAAGAACCTTGTCCACCTGTTTATTTGGAGAAGGAAGTCAGCTGTTTGTAGGTAGAATGAGTTGGCTGTGTGTGTCCACAGTCCGGAGCTTTTCTCCAAAACCACATGACCAAGCTTATTGAGCTTGTGTTGAAAATCACATTTGGGGTCTAGATGATCCAAGATGATGATAAATTTTTATCAGCCATCAAATTTTTCTATTTTCAAGTGTGAGACTGGTAGGAGGTTGGGGGGTGATATAAATAAGGGCTTGTAAGAGGAATTCGAATCATTTATGTGATTTTGTGAATTTACGTCTGACAGTAGGTACACAGGTTACACAGTTAAAAAGTCCAGTCATGCAGCATGACCCCATGAGCGAATTTTTGAAGAAATCTTCGACATTTCAGTCGCCATTGATCGTGTTGAGAAATTTTAGTTTATGATTTTGATAGACAAACATGGAATCAAATTATTAACACATGCACAGAGTAAACTCATCAGTTGTGATTACATTTTTTTTTTTAAAGCACCTACTACCTACGTTTTAAACAGCATGGTTCTAAAATTGGTTATACAGGGATACTTCCATAAGAGTAGTTCAATCTGAATTTGGACAATGTTTCATTCAAATATTACCGATTTTTACTACTAGCGAACGGCATTATTTCGATTTTTGACTGATTTTCCAACTTTGAAATTTTTGAAAACTTGATACATATTCTTATAGGAAATTGTACGCTGATTCCGAATATACCACATGTTAGTATGCTGAAAAATAATTTCGCACAACAAATCGCAAAAAACAGGCTATTTTGACATTTCTGACTACATTTTTGAAAATTTCAACCCGAAGATGTAATCCGATCATGCTGGCCAACGAACTTGAACTTTCGTTTTGTGTCCTTAACATTTTAAAATTTGTTTGAAGTTTCTAGCACAATTCTACGGACAGTTATCGTCTGGAATGACACATACATACATACATACATACATACATATATATACATACATACATATATACATACATACATAAAAAAATGCGTTAAACTTCAGAATATGATTCAGAATAGCCTGAAACGGATTTCTGCATAAAATTTTTTCAAAAATTCACATTCTACAAATTTTTAGGCGAGAGCAAGAAGAATTTGAAGAAAATTTCTTAATTTGAAGAAAATTAAGGTATTGCTCTCGCCTCAAAATTAGTAGAATGTGAATTTTTGAAAAAATTTTATGCAGAAATCCGTTTCAGGCTATTCTGAATCATATTCTGAAGTTTAACGCATTTTTTTATGTATGTATGTATATATGTATGTATGTATATATATGTATGTATGTATGTATGTATGTATGTGTCATTCCAGACGATAACTGTCCGTAGAATTGTGCTAGAAACTTCAAACAAATTTTAAAATGTTAAGGACACAAAACGAAAGTTCAAGTTCGTTGGCCAGCATGATCGGATTACATCTTCGGGTTGAAATTTTCAAAAATGTAGTCAAAAATTTCAAAATAACCTGTTTTTTGCGATTTGTTGTGCGAAATAATTTTTTCAGCATACTAACATGTGGTATATTCGGAATCAGCGTAAAATTTCCTATAAGAATATGTATCAAGTTTTCAAAAATTTCAAAGTCGAAAAATCAGTCAAAAATCGAAATAATGCCGTTCGCCAGTTGACCACATTGGACATCGAAATCTATGAATATTTACCTACATTTGTCTTTAAATCTGCAAGAGTAGTTCAATAATAATAAAGTATGAGTACCTCCTAATTATTTTTAATAATTTGATTCCATGTTTGTCTATCAAAATCATAAACTAAAATTTCTCTACACGATCAATAGCGACTGAAATGTCGAAGATTTCTTCAAAAATTCGCTCATGGGATCATGCTGCATGACTGGACTTTTTCTTTTACTTAGGTGTAACTTCCGACATTTTAAATTGTAAAATTGTATTGGCTTGTAAAGTATGCATTATATTACAGATAAAGAATTGGCGGAGAAAAATTTATGAGTGGTTTTTGGTTAAAATTCAATATTCAATCGGAAGGGGATTGAATTTTTCTCACACCTAATACAGCCTAAATTATTCCCACGCCCTAAAAAACAAAAATTTTCTTAATTCAATATTTCGAAAACCACGCGTTTAAAAAGAGGTCCGGCTTAAAGATTTCAATGAGGAAACCCTAATGAGGCCCCAGAAACAAAACAGAAAAAAATCTAAAATTCAACTTTTTGTGACTTAAAAATTCCCATAACTTTAGAATGACCCATGTATGGGGGTTTAATAATTATACACCAAAGATTTTCGTTGAAGAGCTATCTAACACAGTTATCAAAACATTTTGTGTAATAATTTTCAGCATTTTACTATTAATTTCTCCTTTAGTGGGAAAACATTTGATCATGGATATGTCTGCTTTTGCAGTAAGAGATAGAAGTAAGATGCATAGAGTGATAGATGATTTAAGTAGGGGAAAAAAGTAAAGTGCAGTGACAATCAAATACTATTTGTAGTATATATATATATATATATATATATATATATATATATATATATATATATATATATATATATGGACCTTGGTGCAACACCATACTATGTCAATTTTTAACGAAAATTGGTTTATGCCTTCAAATGAAAGGTCCAAGTGTCATCTTTCAGTACCGCGAACAATCAATGTCGGATTGTTACTGGGTAACAAGAAAACTTGAGTGGCCAATACTATGTCAGTCGCCAGATGTGAAAAATATTACTGCAACCAGGTACTAGGTATATGGGTGATATTCTCGAGACTTGGACACTAGCGCATCCTTACATCGAGGCAAGCGAAATCGAAGTTATTCCACCTTGTTGTCATGGTGACGAGTAAACATATGCGAAAATGCCCCATTTGTAGTCACAGCTGGACAACTGCATAACATAGTCTCACCTAGTTCCGAGTCAATATTTTCATTATTTGTAATATGCAAGGTGATAAACTGTACGCAAATTACATCCAGTTATTATCAGGTGTTGACCTCAAACGCTACGAATGCAAGATTTAATCTGTGGGGTAGAGATCCATATGAAATATGTGACGGGGAGTTGACCGTTCTAGATGATCCAGACATCAGCCGCAAAAATGGTGTGGATTACCTATCTAGTTTTAGAACTGTTCTTTGAATCAATTGAAACTAAAAATCTTTAGAGTACTGTGAAAGTGGTCTTGTGAAAGGATGTGTTATGAGAGCTCTGTTAGGCGGGAATAGTAAGTTGTACCACATGTGGAAAGGTAAGTACCTAGAGGTAAGGTATACCTACATACTTTCCGTATATTATTACTTGTTCATGTAGGTACTTCATTGATCACAACGAAAGTAGGTACCTAATTACCTTTTTTGTCCATAAAATTTGCGTAACTGCAAAACTCGCGCAATAACTGCACTGCCAATGCCGTCTTTATGAAATCTTACCTTCAGAGGAATGCATTTCAAGGTTTTTTCCTTGCAGCTGGTTTTTAATTCATGTTGCATATTCCCTGATTCGATATTTGACAAACTTGCTAATCAGCGGTTGTATTCGTCGGCAAAGCAACGACCCACCTACTTTGTTTAGGCACTTTAAACCAACAGCAAATCTGGTAGGACGTAACTACCTAAGTAGTTTCGTTTCTTGGTGTAGCAACAACCTGCCTTGTTTATTTGGCAAACTATCAAATCTCTCCTTTTATTCTTCCAATATAACAAGTAAAGCTTCCTCAGTTAAGCATATTACTACGAACTTATAATAAAACGCTGATGAAGCTACCTGAGCAAAGGCTAGGTACCTACACAGCAGTACAGACACCTGAGGAATTTTCAATCATCTTTTCTTTACTATTTTTCAGGAGGTTAATTATTCTCAAAGCCTAAACGAAAGAAGTTCTTTAGTTTTCTGACACTGATTAACTACTATAGTTAGTAGGCTCCTAGTCCAAATAAAAACTCGTTCACGTTAGATAGGTATTGTTCACAGCAATCTACAATCAATTATTGCGCTGGCAGGCATGATTATTATAACATTTAGTCGAATTGAAACTTCGTATTGCTACAATATTATACTTTTTCAAAACAAAACTGTTGAAAAATGGCCTTATAACCACGAATTATGTTGACGTGAGACGGCAAACTTCTTGTGAAAAATAGGTTGGTTGAGTAGCGATTCATTGACGTGGGGCGGTATCATGGTCGACTTTGGCTGAAACGCGAACCTACTCCAGGCGTGACGTCACGAGAATATGGGCCATAGGAAAATGCTACGGATTTTAAATTGTCTATTTATTTTCACGTACAACCAATGCGTTACTAGCGAAGTGTAACTCCCTTAGTTTTCATAGCAGGAAAATCGTTCTCCACTTTTTGGAATGCTCTCATTTTATCACAACATCTCATGATTCCTAAGCCGTTGTAGTGTCAAGGAAAGCTTATTTATTACGCAAAGTTATTAACTAATATTGCTAAGTAACCATAATGAGATGTGAAAAGAAGGCATTAGGTACATGGTAGGTATACTATTGACTAGTAGTTAAGTACTTGTAATCAGTAGGTACTAGTCGATGCATAGACTCCTGATCAGCTGATGGGCTCCAAACGATGATGATTTCTATCGTATTTAATCTCTGAAGCTGAAATTATGAGACGATTTAAATGATTGGCTGAGTAAGCTAAATAAGATTGTCTCCTGTTCATCCAAGGAAGCTGAGATTTTATAGGGAGACACTCTGGGACACTAAGAGACGAATGAAATCATTGGATCTTTCCCAATCAGCTGAGTGAGCTAAATTCTCTCCTGTTATCCCTAGGAAGTTGAAATTTGATAGGGATACTCTCTGAGACACTAATGCCCAAATCATACAGGACGTGTTATAACGCGGCGTCATAGGAACGCGCGATATAGCAACGTCACAGACACCGCGTTATTATTGGGCGTTATCAGGGCGTGAGACCCAGTCTTGTCTGTGCTACTCAAGGGGTTCGTGGTTCCCAGCGTCTATAATTTATCTAATCTATAATTTCTGACAATGACTCTGATGAGGTATTGGGTGCACCCAATCAATCAAAGGAGGGAAGAGCTTGGGGAATATCACCGTCTATGTCGGGAGTTGCGCTCACATGAAGATCGTTTTGTGAACTATTTCCGCATGTCGAGACAAAATTTCTTCCAGCAATTGTATTCCAAGCCTCCATCTTTTTCACCATATTCTTAAAACGCTCATGTGAAGTATCAAATGAATAAACAAACTTGTGATTCTCTTCTATCAGAGCCTTAGTTTCCACACATTCATCTTGAATAACAATGGCAGAAGGACCGTGGAGAACACGTTGCGTTACTGAAAGTATCGCTGAGGGGTACCGCCGTGTGTGGGACGGGGGTGATGCAATGTTGCGTCATACTGCCGTATCACGGTAACGTGACGTTACTGGAACGCCTAAAGGTCCGATCACACAGGACGCATTATAACGCAACGTTAGGCGTTCCAGTAACGTCGCGTTACCGAGATACGGTACATTGCATCACCTCCGTCACACACACGGCGGTACCTCCCAGCGATACTTTCAGTAACGCGACGTCAGCCAAGCGGGTTGTACAAAATTACAAAATATCGCGCGCTGAGGGCGTTCTCCTCGGTCCTTCTGGTTATCTTCTGGATATTCACCGCTAGTAGTTCATGTAGGTCCTCGAAATTTTGTCTCGACATGTGGAAATAGTTCACAAAACGATCTTCATGTGAGCACAACTCCCGACATAGATGATGGTATTCCCCAAGCTCTTCCCTCCTTTGATTGATTGGGTGCACCCAATACCGTCTATTCCTGCGATCTACTAGCGCTAGAAGAAGTAGAGCTTCTTCCTCATCATAGTCATTTTCAGAAATCAATAGATTAGATAAATTATAGACGCTGGGAACCGCGAACCCCTGGAGTAGCACAGACAAGACTGGGTCTCGCGCCCTGATAACGCCCAATAGAGAGTTTTTGGTGACCACTAACGTACCCTTAACGTCACCCTAACGTACCCAAGAGTACGTGACCTTGAGGGGACGTTAGCAACGTCGTACGTCAGAATGGCTCATTTAACGTCACCCGTTTGGGGACCTAAAGGCACACGACACCAGCCTAACCTTCCTGTAAATGTAACCCTACTGCTCACCTCAAAATCACTCGAATACTACTGAAGTAAATAAAATAGTTTTTCTTTTCAAATGCCTCATTACCAACTAATTATGTTGATGTAGAGGGTAGGTTTTTGAACACCCCTCAAACTTGGTTATTTTACTTTACGTTTCAAGTCGCGTAGAAACCGAATATATGCCATCTGAAGTCCGCCTCTGCTGTCCATCTTTACTAGCCTTCAACTCGATCGAAAAGTTCCGTTCTTTTGAGCTCAGGCTCTATTTGGTCGATTAGAGCCTTGTTTCTATTATTATTTCACATATTTTAAATGAGAAAACGGAGTTTTAAGACACTACTTCTTCGCAGTATTGTTCTTAGTTTACCTGAACTCTCAGCTATTTTCTCGTGAACATTGCGTGAAGTGCTGCCTCCTCTGATGATTTTGTCAGGTAAAATCCTGTTTCATTGTCATAGAGATAAATACTTTTTCATACTTGTTGATAATTTGCCCAACGGAAAACCCAAAAACATGAAGTTCGTAACGACTAATGACCTATAAGTGCAACTAAACCGCGGTGTTCCACACTTGAGGCATACTATCCATCCCCTGTTTACGAATTAAAAACTAAAAATGAGAAATTAGCCCGTATTTGTATTGAAACTAACATGAAATTCGAATTCAGGATTGAAAATCGGCGTTTCATATCGAAATGAATAAATTGAAATAGTCAACCAGTAGACAACAAGACAGCTGGGGGGAAAATATCGCGTTACCCAACCACCGTTAACGTGACATCAAAATTAAGGCAACCGTTCTCCCAGTTCCATTTGGGTTAGCATCTTCGTTTGCTTCCTCAAGACTACGGTAACGGGTGACGTTAAGTTGAAGTCGCCAAAAACTCTCTAATAATGTGGTGTCTGTGACGCTGCTATATCGCCGAACGTCGGGGGGAACGCGCGTTCCTTTAAGGTTCGTTCGGCTAACGATTCTGAACCCGTTCTGGACGGAACCGCGTTCTGAAAAGGGAGGGGATAGAACTAATTCGGAACTGTGCTTAGCCGAACGGCCCTCAGGAGCGTTCGGAACTGATAACTCAACAGAATGAATAACCTTCGTTTCGTTTATTGAATTCTTGAAGATGTCTTATCGACTACCGCGATATTTTCAAAGTTTTTATGTGCTATTTGCATTATTTTTATATGATATTGATGTACACAGTTACTTCTACTTAGATAGTTTTTTTTTTTTCGGTCATAGTTTTTTGTAAATCGTTATTTTTAAAGTGAGATTTGTGAACGATATAGCCCTAAACTATCTGACAACAACACCTACATATTTGTATTTGAACGGTATCTGTGATTGACCCAAGACAATTCGTTGTCTATTCAATTTTTGTTCAGTGAAATATATTATAAAATGCGTCTTATTTCAATCTTTTTTATAAAACCTCTATCCTTGAACGCCTCATTACCATCAGACGAAAGTATGACCGAACAGCAGCCCATATATGTGCTAGGACAGAAGCTTTCCTTCGTATCTTTTCATTTTATAGGTATTTCTTCTTCTTTTTTAAAGTCATATTTATGGACATTTTCCTTCACATTGGGGTCTTAATCCGAGCTTTGGTGATTCACATAGATTCCTAAGTGCCTACCTATTTCATCAGTTCAGGCTGGAAAAATTATCTACTGCAATGGTCAATTTTCTCCGTACATTTTATTTTATTCCATCACCTGAAAGATGTTGAAGAAAGCTTTCTAAAACAGGTCAATATTGAAGGTGTGAGATGATAGAAAGTGGCCAAAACAGGAGTGTAAGGAAACCGTTGTAAGGAAAGCTGAATGACATCACCCCTGCCGAGAATTTCGAGCTGACAATTTGAAAACGAGAAGTTTTCAGGAGCACAGGATCATATATTATAGATCAAGAAATGTTACCTAGAAGAACGAAATTTTATGATTTAGATGAAAAATAAATTTAGATCAACACATGAAAGTTACCCATTAGCAAATTTTTCAAGAACTAAAATATTCGAGCACGTTCAGGAATCTCCTGTGCCCCATAGCTTGACAATTTTTGTCCTACGGACAGTTACGAACTGTAACAAATATCAACTCATTGAGTCTTGATCAACTTATCAGATACCTTACTTAATAGCTGTAGGAAATTAGGTGTTTCCAATAAACAAACTTCGTTCCTTATATAGAATTATTTTATTGACTATAATATTCAATTCCACTATTCAAACGGTGGCATAAGGCCGCACATCGCACACAACTATTCAGAACTTCGGTCACAAAACTATTCAAAACAAATCGACGTAGTCAAAACCGATAGAGTTGTCATCATTACCGCGGCGGGGCATTAATTAAAAAAGCTGGTGTAAAATAAGTAAAAAGGTTTGATCAAGTAAAACAAACTATCTGATTTTGAAGGAATCGAGAATGTCGAAGAAGAGAAAAGATAAGATGATAAGCGGGGTAGATAAGGGATTCATCAACTGCGCATGTGCGAACTCCCAGTTCTGAAAAAATCCCAGAACTGGTAGAACTGATTCATAACGGTAATGAACGCCTAAACGAACAGCGGACTAAGCGTTCTGAACGAGTTCTGTGACTAAACGAACGCCCAAAAGGGGGCGTGGTCAGTCCCGAACCGTTCAGAACTCTTAGCCGAACGAACCTTTAATGTCGCGTTATAACACGTCCTGTGTGATCCGGCCTTAAGAGACGATTGCAATTACTGTGTCTTTCCTAATCAGCTGACTGAGCTAAAATAGTCCCTGTTCATCCTAGGAAGTTGAGATTTGATAGGGAGACTCCCTGGGACATTAGGAGACGACTGAAATGATTGGTTCATTCCCCCCGTTAATCCGGGACCCCTTGCCTTTTGGTGATACTACTACCTGCTATTTACCAAAACATGGCAAGTTCTTGAAAACATCTGTCGATCGTCGGTAGGCACTAAATTATTCTCAACCTTCACAGAATGGAATTAGTTTCACAATAATAATTGGAGATTGTACTTTTACAAACCCAAGGGCTGGTTTTCCTCATTCGTTTTCACTCGTAACATCCAAATTAGGACTGTTACTGACAGATCGTGGTCGATGATACCAATCTTCGAAATCATAAGCATCCTTCTCGTATCATCAAGAATTGATTATTGTAGGGAGTGTGGAAAAATGAGAATGAATTCGGGTAGGTTTATTGAGGAAGATCGATGTGGAGTAGGTATCTAGGTATAGAATCAAAGAAATAAACGAAGTGTTGGAGCCATATTGTATTTGCGCCTGCTCTTTCTTTACTTCACCCGCGCTTTCTCAACCAATAGGAAATGAGGTAATGCCACAGAGTAACGATAACACCACACAAATCGGGGAGTCTCGAAACTCCCTGAAAAAATCGGTAGTATCGAGAAAAAGTCCAGTCATGCAGCATGATCCCATGAGCGAATTTTTTTAAGAAATCTTCGACATTTCAGTCGCTTATGATCGTGTAGAGAAATTTTAGTTTATGATTTTGATAGACAAACATGGAATCAAATTATTAAAAATAATTAGGAGGTAGTCATACTTTATTATTATTAAACTAATCTTGTAGATTTAAAGACAAATGTAGATAAATATTCTTAGATTTCGATGTTCAATGTGGTCAGTAATGAAGGAAGTTGAAATTTTAACAGTATCTTATCATAACATCATCAAATCTTGACATAAAATAAAATAAAGCTACATCAAGTCCTAAAACAGTTGAGCGTAAAACATTAGAGAGCGACCGAGAGAATCGGAGGACGGAATATTTCACAGAGTAAACTCATCAGTTGTGATTACATTTTAGCGAATTTTTTAAGAAAATTAAGCTATTGCTCTCGCCTCAAAAATTGTTAGAATGTGAATTTTTGAAAAAATTTTATGCAGAAATCCGTTTCAGGTTATTCTGAATCATATTCTGAAGTTTAACGCATTTTTTTATGTATGTATGTATGTGTGTATGTGTCATTCCAAACGATAACTGTCCGTAGAATTGTGCTAGAAACTTCAAACAAATTTTAAAATGTTAAAGACACAAAACGAAAGTTCAAGTTCGTTGGCCAGCATGATCGGATTACATCTTCGGGTTGAAATTTTCAAAAATGTAGTCAAACATTTCAAAATAGCCTGTTTTTTGCGATTTGTTGTGCGAAATAGTTTTTTCAGCATACTAACATGTGGTATATTCGGAATCTGCGTAAAATTTCGTATAAGAATATGTATCAAGTTTTCAACAATTTCAAAGTTGAAAAATCAGTCAAAAATCGAAATAATTGAAGATTTCTTCAAAAATTCGCTCATGGGGTCATGCTGCATAACTGGACTTTTTTTTCTTCCTTTTTTAACAAGCACCTACTACTTACGTTTTAAACAGCATGGTACTAGGATTGGTTATACATGGATACTTCCATAATAGTAGTTCAATCTGAAATTGGACAATGTTTCATGCAAATATTACCGATTTTTACAACTAGCGAACGGCATTATTTCGATTTTTGACTGATTTTTCAACTTTGAAATTCTTGAAAACTTGATACATATTCTTATAGTAAATTTTACGCTGATTCCGAATATATCACATGTTAGTATGCTGAAAAAATTATTTCGCACAACAAATCGCAAAAAACAGGCTATTTTGAAGTTTGTGACTACATTTTTGAAAATTTCAACCCGAAGATGTAATCTGATCATGCTGGCCAACGAACTTGGACTCTCGTTTTGTGTCCTTAACATTTTAAAATTTGTTTGAAGTTTCTAGCACAATTCTACGGACAGTTATCGTTTGGAATGACACATACACACATACATACATACATAAAAAAATGCGTTAAACTTCAGAATATGATTCAGAATAACCTGAAACGGATTTCTGCATAAAATTTTTTCAAAAATTCACATTCTAACAATTTTTGAGGCGAGAGCAATAGCTTAATTTTCTTCAAAAATTCGCTAAAAAATCGATTGCGTATCGCATTTGGTCGAATGGTTACGTTGCTGAAACTTGGGAGTGTCTTCCGAGTTTGAGGTTACCCAGTTCTGTCAAACGGGCCCTAATATGATATGAAAGTTAAGTGAATATTTATAAAATATAGACCTATAAAAACGCAGATAAGTAAAATGTAGAGTAAAAGAATAGAAATAAGGCGTTGATTACTTACTATAAGTTTCGACATTGGCCACTGTTCTAGGTAGCAAACTTAGTGTCTGTTTACTAAAAATAACTCAGTGAATTGGTCCTCTGCTAGTAAATTTACTGTCGGAAACCATTTCTTCTTGTATCTTACTCAAGCAATTATACTCCTAGAACATCCCCCCCACAAACGTAGCAATCGTCACTTTTGAGCCGAGAGATTGATTGAATTGATTGAATTATTTATTTATTTATCTGTACATTTTCGGACCCATTGGTCCGCTCTTCCAAATATACAGAAATTTGAAAACCAAAATTTACAAAATGTCAGGTTTATCCTGAAGAATATAAAATAATAATTTTCTTCTTACATCGAGTTCTATAAATATTCTATGTTCTAAATTAAAGTAATTTATATCTTCGAGCAGGTAGATTTGTTGAGAATGTTATTTAATATTATTTAATTTAATGTTATTCAATATAATTTCATATGTAGATATGTAGTACCTATTCATTTGTATACAAGATTGTGGACAGTTCAGTATAATCATTAGTCATAAGTATAATCACTATTTTCTGTTATCTAATAAACGTTTTGTGTACATATTTTTAAACTTCTTAATCGATTCGGATTCAATGAACATTAATATATTTTCGTTATAAATTCTTGTTGCCTCTAAAACAAATGATTTACTAAAAGCTTGGGTTCTATGGATGGGAATTCTTAATTGTTGACTAGCGAAACGGGACTGAGTTGGATAGCATCTTACTTCGGATACTTTTTTAAAATTTTCAAATAAATAAACTGGCTGTTGGGATCGTAAAACTTTACAGGTGAGAGCGGCAACATTTAATTCTTGTTTTTCTCGAACTTTCAGCCATTCTAATTTTTCAAAATATGGGGTTATATGCTCATCATAATTTAAATCAAAAATAAAACGAACAGTTGCATTCAGAGCTTTTTGAAGGTCATTATTATTGGTTTCAGTCATGCTCGTGAACAATGCTGAGGCGTAGTCAAAATACGGTAATATTAGTGCTTGAACAAGTCTTGATCTAACATATTGGGGGAAATGGAATGCAAATTTCTTCAATTGATGTAGAGCTTTAAATGTTTTATTGCGGATTTCTGTCACTTGTGAATCCCATGACAAATTTGACTGTAAATTTACACCCAAATTCCGTACTTCTTCTTGAAATTCTAGTGGCATTTCTAGTTCCAACATCTACTAAAGAGAGAGAGAGAGAGAGAGAGAGAGAGAGAGAGAGAGAGAGAGAGAGAGAGAGAGAGAGAGAGAGAGAGAGAGAGAGAGAGAGAGAGAGAGAGAGAGAGAGAGAGAGAGAGAGAGAGAGAGATGGAGAGAGAGAGAGAGAGAGAGAGAGAGAGAGAGAGAGAGAGAGAGAGAGAGAGAAGAGAGAGAGAGAGAGAGAGAGAGAGAGAGAGAGAGAGAGAGAGAGAGAGAGAGAGAGAGAGAGAGAGAGAGAGAGAGAGAGAGAGAGAGAGAGAGAGAGAGAGAGAGAGAGAGAGAGAGAGAGAGAGAGAGAGAGAGAGAGAGAGAGAGAGAGAGAGAGAGAGAGAGAGAGAGAGAGAGAGATAGAGAGAGAGAGAGAGAGAGAGAGAGAGAGAGAGAGAGAGAGAGAGAGAGAGAGAGAGAGATGAGAGAGAGAGAGAGAGAGAGAGAGAGAGAGAGAGAGAGAGAGAGAGAGAGAGAGAGAGAGAGAGAGAGAGAGAGAGAGAGAGAGAGAGAGAGAGAGAGAGAGAGAGAGAGAGAGAGAGAGAGAGAAGAGAGAGAGAGAGAGAGAGAGAGAGAGAGAGAGAGAGAGAGAGAGAGAGAGAGAGAGAGAGAGAGAGAGAGAGAGAGAGAGAGAGAGAGAGAGAGTAGAGAGAGAGAGAGAAGAGAGAGAGAGAGAGATTTAGATTCATTCCATTTATCACCAATCTGCCAATAGTTCCAACATCTTGTTGAGATGAATATCTAAAGAGAGAGAGACAACGAACGACTTTTCATAAAAGGAGGTTTTATACGAGAGAGAGAGGTTACAAGGTAAGCGGGAGAGAAAACTGCTACACACCTAGAGAGAGAGAGAGAGAGAGAGAGAGAGAGAGAGAGAGAGAGAGATGTAGCCATTGCAATAGCTTCATTTCCTACAGCAACCGGCTGTAAGTTATCACTGAGTCCAATGAGGAATGGAGGTGGAGAATTGAATTATTCGGTGTGACAAATATTCTGAATGTACTCTATTTAAAGTTCAACACCACGGTTCACCACACTGACTACCCACTTGACAATGTTTTGTTCGTTTTGTTATTGGTTTCTTCAATTCATCAGATTTTTCAGCTTAGACTTATATATTACGTCATTAAACATAGCCACCTTCTTGTTAACATCGGGTTCATTTAAAATTGAATTCCAGATATCTTTTTAACCTCCTCAGAAATACGCCATTGTTGAGAGCAGTTCTATCTCTATAAGTGATAGTACGACATTTATTTTTTGCTTGTACGTAAATTGAGGGTACAATGAATAAGGTCATGTCTCGAAAGTCCAGGTGCATTGATCTGACCAAAACAAGAAACTCTGTCTCTATTACTGACAATGATCAGGTCTATCAATGTACTGGATACTGCAGTATGATGAGTTGGATCCAACGGTAAAAATTCTAAATTAAACATCTCCAACTGACGCAATAAAAGATCAATATAAACTGATTCCCCGCTGACTTATTTGAATCTTTCGCTAAATTTATATTAAAAATCACCTAATATGATTGAGAGAGGTATATACACCATAAATATTTGGGAAGCAGAAAGTACGACGTAGAATTCCAGGTTCTACCTTCACTTTTCCCTGGTCTAGATGGAAGTTTAAGATACAGATAAACTTTCGGCTTTGGAAAATACTTTCGTGTCCTCCACCGGGGAACTGTTGAAAAATAGGAAGAAAAAAATGTATTATTATAATGTAATATGATGTTATTAGATTAAAAGTTCACAAATATTTCACCTATGAGATACAAAGAATTCCCCTTCCCACAGATCAGTTTTCTGCGTAGATCACAAATATGAAATTTCTGCGCACTCACTTACTTTCTCATTCCAGAAACATATTTTCTAGCGAATTTTCGAAGGAAAGTCATTGAACTATTGCTTTTCATTTTCCCTGTTCCCCCTATAACTCTCCCAATACAGTTTTCACATAAACACGTGACAACACAAATAACCTCACACTACACACGAGAGAGGATTGTGTTACAACCCCTGGTGATAAATTACGAGGGTCGTCCAGAAAATAAGTTGCGTTTTGATCTGTAGGGTGGTAGGAGTAGCTTTTGCCAAATCTGGTAACACCGCTCGAAAGAGGTGAGGTGGGGGAACAGAATGAGAGGTGGGTGACCTCAGTCGGTCAGTTACCAACGTCAGGGCAGGTAGTTGAAATGGAGCCCTCCACGTCGCGTCCCGCCACCACGATCCCCGTTCCCTCTCGAGTTGTTGTGCGAGGAGTGATTCAATTTCTTTATGCACAGGGTTTCAAATCAGTTCAAATTCACGAACAGCTCATTTCTGTTTATGGAGAAGGTGTAATGAGTGAGTCAATGGTGAGGAGATGGGTACGTGAATTTAAGGCGGGAAGACATTCACTTGAGGATGAAAGTGGGAGAGGCAGGCCCTCAGTTGTGACGGACGAAATTGTCGCAGAAATCGACAATGCAGTTCGCAAAGATCGTCGTTCAGCCCTGGATGAACTCCACCTGAGTTTCCCAGACATCTCACGATCCCTCCTTCATGAGATCGTCTCGGAAAAACTTGACTTTCGGAATCACTCCGCGCACAACTCGAGAGGGAATGGGGATCGAGGTGGCGGGACGCGACGTTGAGGGCTCCATTTCAACTACCTGCCCTGACGTTGGTAACTGACCGACTGAGGTCACCCACCTCTCATTCTATTCCCCCACCTCTCCTCTTTCGAGTGGTGTTACCAGATTTGGCAAAAGCCACTCCTAACACCCTACAGATCAAAACGCAACTTATTTTCTGGACAACCCTCGTATATTAAAATCAGATGAAAACTGTGGAAATTAAGATTGCTAATAGGATTTTACAATCACGTGTACTGTATTAGATCTCTCGAAAGTGGAAACAGTGCTTGCGTTACCTATCCTTTGGCTCGGAAGCAATAGCTTTGTTTCCACTGCTGAACCGAACAGTCAAGTTGCGCTTGCGCAGTGAGAGAGAGAGAGAGAGAGAGAGAGAGAGAGAGAGAGAGAGAGAGAGAGAGAGAGAGAGAGAGAGAGAGAGAGAGAGAGGGGGGGGGGGATGAAGATGGAGAATTGAATTATACCATGTGAGAAATATTCGGAATGCATTTTATTTCAAGTTCAACACTATGGTTCGCCAAACCCACAATATTTCATTCCTCTTGTTTTTTATCCTTCTTCAGTTCCTTCCTCAGATTCTTCAGTTTATTCTTGAAATAGTCAAATTAAGAAGAAATATTTGGAACGCAGAAAGTTAGATTTACAACTCCAGGGTTTAACTTCACTTTTCCATGGTCTAGATTGAAGTTTACTAAACAGGTGAATGCTTCGCTTTGGAAATAACCGCTGTGTCTTCCATCATTGTGCTGTTGAAAAACAGGGGAAAAAAATAATTATTATAATATAATATGATATTGTTAGATTACAAGTTCTCAAATATTCCAGCTAAATCTGAGATACAAAGAATTCCCCTCCCACAGATCAATTTTCTCCGTAGATCACAAATATGAAATTTCTGCGCACTCACTTACTTTCTCATTCCAGAAACATTATTTTCTAGCGAATTTTCGAAGGAAAGTCATTGAACTATTGCTTTTCATTTTCCCTGTTCCCCCTATAACTCTCCCAGTACAGTTTTCACATAAACACGTGACAACAAAAATAACATCACACTACACATGAGCGAGGCTTGTATTACAACCCATGGCGATGAATTACCTCAAAATCAGATGAAAACTGTGGGAATTAAGCTTGCTACGAGGATTTTACATTCACGCATGCTGTATTAGATCTCCCGAAAGTGAAAAGAGTGCTTCCGTTACCTGTCGGTTGGCTCGGAAACAATATATGTGCCATTTCTCGTCTCAACCGAGAAAGCGAGTCAACGTGACCTATGGTGAGGATGAACGCGATCATTTTGATCATTTGCAGTAATTCAGGATACCCCAACTTTGAACAACTGAAGTAATGAATTTCTGACAGCTGCAAATGTATGCAGTTTTAAACTAAGCAGTCACTCTCCACGTAGAGTCGAATTTGGTTATGTGGGCCCAGCCCCTTGATCCAAAAATCATCATCTAGATGAACATTGATTTTAGACTATCCAGAATACTAAAGAGTTCATCAGGTTTTTACGAGAAAATTAATAACATTTTCTGTTCCTGGTACAATAAGACATGATGAGTTTGTTGCAGCGTGCTTGAGTTTAGGTTGGTACTAATATGGCGCAGTCGCTCTGCGAAGCTAGTTTGACGTTCCCACTTGGTTAAGTTCATTTACTCTGTTGATTTTGCAGTGTTCCAGCGCCCCAACATCATGAGCTTGGTCACTTCTTGCTCCAAAACAAAGGTGGGAGCGTGGAGAAACGCCACCATCTTTGCTTTGGAGAACTTCCCCAGGTGTTCTGTAAGCCTCCTACTAAAAAAAAAAGCCGGCCATGTTATGCTGTGGAATATTTCTCCAGGTTTTCTGTAAGGTGTATCTTCTACACAGTAGTAAACTTTGTCACCACCTCCATAGCCGGTCAAAAGTGTGCAAGATGAGGTTACGTGTATTAACATTGAGATATTGGTGTTTCCTCATCTTATATCACTCTGTAATTCATTGATTTACTTGTTTTCCATCATTTATGTATTGAATATAAATTTAATCAACAGAGGGTCTTTAATGTTGAAGAAAAAAAAAAAAAAAAACTGAAATTTGTAATCATTTTGCCATTATGCGAGTTGACCCTTGGTAGTTTTGCCTGAAACTATGTACTTACCTACTCTTGGTAAGTTTACTACTGCAGTTTTGCCTGTGTTTTGTCTGTTAGTGGAAAAATATTCCACCGGAAAACTAGTCCACTGTGGATTATGAATCTCGACAAGTTAAGGCGGGCTTACACCAGACAAGCATTGTTTGCAAACACACGGAGGTCACTCCCGTTCACACTACCTGCACACGCCCGAACGATCAGTACCTATTTGCAAGCATTCGATCAAGTTCCCAACAAAAGTGTTTAAGAACATGGCACCCATGGCTATTTCATGAACGAGGCAAGTAAATAATTGATTTTTCCCTTCACCGATTCGGTATTCATCCATTTTAGTGACAATTTCTTCCCAAGCATCATGTTTCTTCGACTTATCATCGTGATATTTATGCCCTGGTTACCAAAGATCTACCAACTTCTTCGCACATCCCTGTTACTTCAATGCATTTTTCGTTGTCCCACTCCATTACGAACCAAAATCGTAAACGACTGCTTTACAAGCAGATACCATGTTACATTAGGGTGGTTCAAAAAAAAAAAAAAGTTC
Source organism: Adelphocoris suturalis (assembly GCA_030762985.1). Classification (NCBI taxonomy): domain Eukaryota; kingdom Metazoa; phylum Arthropoda; class Insecta; order Hemiptera; family Miridae; genus Adelphocoris; species Adelphocoris suturalis. Next base: position 9,927,914 of record CM061046.1, read on the forward strand.
TGGGATTTTTGGTCCCCATTGCGTTTTTGCTTCCTCGGTATGTCAGAATGACTCTCCTAAATTTTTAGCAAAAAATATTAATCCTAACCACTTTACCTGGGTCGATTTTTGCCAGTTATCGACTGCTATCGTAAACCAACCTCTAAATTGGGGCCGACGTGATGATTTGAAGGACGGATTTCAATTTTTTCAGGTCTATTTATGGGTTTTCGCATGCGCTGAACACGATGAACCTATTTATTTTACGCTCCGTCCACTAGTTATCCGGTAAACTGGCGGAGGGCACTGCTTGAAGATAGTAAAAATCGAAAATTTCACCGAAAATGCTGTCGCCTGGTTAAGAATTGTACTAGGAACATGCTATTATGGTCGGATAATATGCTTTGGCATGTTCTGAACATGATTCCGTTTTTTACTATACTTTTTTACTTCGTTTATTGGCCATAAACCTCAAATTACTTGTAGGGTAATAGACAAATTCACCCTAATTTCACCAGAAATTATGTCGCGTTGATAATTTAAGGTCCCAAAATACCTTGTGCCGATAAAATTTGGTATTTTTTTTATGTTTCGATATTTCATCGTGTTTAATTTTTTTTCTTTTTTTTTTGTATATTTTTGTTATGTTATTTTCGTTAAAATGTTATGTTTTGTGAAACTAAAATTATATTACATATTATTTTCAATTATACTGCATCATTTTTTTATTTAACAATCCAATCACAGTTCAGACAATTCAGAACTATGAATGTGACCCCGGAAAACCGATGGAAACTAAGGAATTTTACAGAAAAATGGGAAATTTTAGCTATTTTCTCCATTTTGCCGCTATATTTGGCGAATAAGTACAATGCCGGTTCAGGTCCTTGCCAAATTACCTACGGCTTTGTATCGAGTATCCTGGAAAATACCAAATTTTATCGGCACAAGGTATTTTGGGACCTTAAATTATCAACGCGACATAATTTCTGGTGAAATTAGGGTGAATTTGTCTATTACCCTACAAGTAATTTGAGGTTTATGGCCAATAAACGAAGTAAAAAAGTATAGTAAAAAACGGAATCATGTTCAGAACATGCCAAAGCATATTATCCGACCATAATAGCATGTTCCTAGTACAATTCTTAACCAGGCGACAGCATTTTCGGTGAAATTTTCGATTTTTACTATCTTCAAGCAGTGCCCTCCGCCAGTTTACCGGATAACTAGTGGACGGAGCGTAAAATAAATAGGTTCATCGTGTTCAGCGCATGCGAAAACCCATAAATAGACCTGAAAAAATTGAAATCCGTCCTTCAAATCATCACGTCGGCCCCAATTTAGAGGTTGGTTTACGATAGCAGTCGATAACTGGCAAAAATCGACCCAGGTAAAGTGGTTAGGATTAATATTTTTTGCTAAAACTTTAGGAGGGTCATCCTGACATACCGAGGAAGCAAAAACGCAATGGGGACCAAAAATCCCAGAACTTTTTTTTTTTTTGAACCACCCTAATGTTACATGGATATGTCTTTGATTGGGGATTTCATAACGGTTGTCCTCGAGTTGTCCTCGACTGTTGTCAAGACGATGAAAATGTTTCCTATGGAGTGGAGTAAATTATGCTATTGCTTTACGTTAAGAATATTGTAACCGGCTTATTAAAATTGTTTAAAATAGTCCAATCAACTTAGTTTTGGAATGTTGCCAGGTACGTAAGGAGGGGGATATTGATAGCTTGAGATGTGAACATTTATCACATAAATCAAGCGCTTTCCAACGAGTGGCGAACGATTTTTGTGCGATGAAAACTGCGGAAGTTCCATTCCCCTAGCAACGGCTGGGTTGTACGTGAAAAACACTGAAATTGTGACACAAATTTTGCGTCACGGAAATTTTTGGTTGACCCCCCAGAGCAAAGATATCCATGCTAAAACAAACAAAACAGTGAAAACATTAACAGCGATTACCAACAAGTTTCGAAGATAATTTATGCAGTTGTCCACCAGCCGCTCGTGATCTCACAGATATGCCGTTCACACCAGACGCGCAAGAACACTGAATCCTTTAATGGTTCGTTGGTTTACCGACGTGGAACGCTCCTGAACGTTTGCAAACAGTGTTCGCAAACTCTGTTGGCGCGAGCGAGCATTTGCTGACGATTGCTTGCAAACACTTAACGATCAGTAGGTACATATTTGGTGTAAACCCGCTTTACAGAACACCCCTCAGTGTTGTGAACTGAGCAGGAAAATGATAACCTTATTAAGATGTTCAACCTTCTTTGCTATAATTTATTTAAGGGCCAGTGCCTCCGCTGGACCCACATGAGAACCCTCACCCCTTCCCCCTTTCCGATTCGTCTGTTTCCCTGCCAATTCTATTTTATTTCCCCGGCTACAGCACTCCCTGCACCCACCTGATGAACATTCCCTCAAGGTTTATGGTATTCAAGTACCTTGTTAGTGTTCTGTTACTCCTTTAACTCGACTCTCGATCGGTTAGTCTCGTAAGTAACGGGTGTCTTAGCTTTATAAATTTTCACAATTCAGTGTAGATAGGTATATTTTCAAAGTCTTAGTTTGAGTTCCGTATTATCATCGTTGGTAGTTTTTTGCTCCTGCAGCGTTAATTTTCGGTTACTACTGGAAGTCTCGATTTTGTGAATCGCAAGCAACGTGAAAGAAGGTAAGTATTTTAGTTTCGTTAAACGTTCAATTTCCGTCGTTGGTTTCATCTTTTTACCTTCTTACAATATATGTCTAAATAACAGCCCACCCTCAGTTCTGAGCTATATATATATATATATATATATATATATATATATATATATATATATATATATATATATATATTTTTTTTTTTTTTAAGGTTTAAGCCGCACCTCAACCAGAAGGGACATTAGCGGCATTCTGAGCTAAGTATTCAAGGATTCATGCAAATGGCAATTAGTTCCATGTTGTCTCGCTTATGGCAAACATCGGGTCGGGCAGTCCATAGGATCGTGACCATTGGATCGACTTCGTAATCCGTCAAAGGTTCCATCCTTTATCAAGCGATACCTACCCACATCGCATATATGCCGGACTCGGTTATGTGAACGATCATGGATTAGTGCTTATAGTCTGTTCATTCATCAGGTTATCATACACTGAGGTGCGAAAAATTTGAGCCACTCTCCAAAATGGAAGTTTTCATGAAGTTGCGACTAACATCCTCTTTTTTTCGACTGGGTTACTGTCTGAACTCATTAAGAGGCATTGTTTGTTGTTTTTTGGCCAGGCCGATGAAATTTTTTGATCTCTCAACAATAGGGAGTCGAGACGAGACGTGATGATGTTTCATTGCCTCCCACTTTCACGTTATCTTCCAAACTGCGATTATGTTGCTCATCTCTTCCACAGTAGTCCTCAGCCGAGGGGCGAGTGTTTTCCTGTACATTGAGTGCATTCCAACCAAAATAATCGCTGTAAAAGAGAAAAAAATGTCTTTCCCTCCGGAAATGGTCGCGCAAACGGTAGCTCTCGTTAATGATGGAAAGTTACTGAGATATGCCTGTCGAATGCTTGGACGGCGGGCTCTCTTCCAGTCATTGTGGTAGGAACAAACCTTTCTCCAGGCCTTCTCCCCTCTCTTTCACGACCATCTGAGCGCCGCAGGCTGAACCTAGACTCATCGCTGAAAATGACATCCCTCCACTCTTCAAGTTTCCAAGCACTGCGATTTCGAGCAAACTGAAGGCGTAACATCCTGTGCTGACGGGTTAAACTTGGAACGCGAACGTGTCTTCTGGCAGACAAATGCCGATCCCACCATCGTCTCCGAACTTTCCAAACACCTAAATCCACTCCTGTTGCATTTTCACGTGAGTTACGACCTTGTGAAGCAGTTAATCGTCGATTTCTTAAAGCTAAGGCCTGTCTTGAGCGGCTGTTGTTTTTCATGTGCGGCTAGAACCCTGCCTTCTAGAGTAAGATCCCGTCTCTCGAAAACGTCTAACAGTAGCACAAGGTTTCACAAGGCCGTCCTAGCATTTGAGCGGCATATCTCAGTGACCTTCCATCATTAATGAGAGCTACAGTTTCCGTGACCATTTCCGGTGAAAAAAACTTTTTTTTTTCTCTTAGATTGATTTTGTTTGTTTGTTAGAATACACTCAACGTACAGGAAAACACTCGCTCCTCAGCTGAGGACTACAACTGTGGAAGAAATGGACAACATAAACGCAGTTTGGAAGATATCGTGAAAGTAGGAGGCAGTGAAACATGATCACGTTTCGATACGATTTCCTATCGTTGAGAGATCAAAACAATTTCATCCGTCTGGCTAGAAAACAACAAACAATGCCTCCGAATGAATTCAGACAATAACCCAGTCGAAAACAAGAGAATATTAGTCGCAACTTCATAAAATCTTCAATTTTATAGAGTGGGCCAAATTGTTTGTCAGGTAGAGGGGTTTTAACCTTCGATGAGTAGGTGGCATTATTCATGTGTTATCAATTCCATTCATGTGTCATCCGCCATATCAATTCCATCCGTTCCGTGTGATTCGAGATGATTGAAGTGATGAGCTTTTGGTTTATTATTTCCAATAATAAGCCTATGTGATCTTATAGCAAAAAATTTGTATAACCCCCCCTCAAACTTTGTCACTTTACGTTTCAAGGTGCGTAGAATCCAAATATGAAATGTCCGTCCGCCGTTCGCCGTCCGGGCCATAAAAGGCCTTAGAATTGACTCAAAAAATCTGTTCTTTCGCATATAGACTCCACTTGGGGTCTAGTTGGTCATAACTTCTCGCCAGCTCGATCGCTCCACTCTCATGGGTGCTATGAGCCAAAAATAGGCGAAAAAGTGTCTTTTTTTGTATATTTCAAGTTGTATAGAAATTGGAGATTTATGAGTGAAAAGAAAATGTTAAGTAGCTATTCATTTTATGGAAAAAAAGTATTCTAAATGATACTCTTCTATTCAAAAAGAGACTTTGGATTTTAGGCTATTTTTTGCAATTTTATAGATTTTTTAAAACAAATTTTAATGAAGTTCAAGTTTTTAGCATAATTTCGTACATAACTTTTTGAATGTTCTATTTCATAGTTGATAAACTTTATTTGACCAATCTTATGCTAAAAAATATCAATTTAACAATTCTTAGCCATTTTCAGTGATTTTGTCAGCACATTTTTTGAAATTTGACCAATTAGATGATATACAGTATAGGTAACACTTTTACGTGTAGGAAAGATGACTTGGTAATGAATTGTTTTGTTAATCAACTATATTAAAAAGCGTAAAATGGTGAGATTCCGCTGCTGTAATGGAATGAACCCATTTGTGAGCTCCGAAGCTCCGAGTTCCGATACCGTTTAATCATTATGGACCAGAGATCTACGTAGAAGGGCTGTCTAATACATAAATAATAAACCGTTGTGTAATAATTTGCAGCGTTTTTCTTGATCAGCCCGTTCACCCTAGAAAATTGAAATTTGATAGGGAGAGTCTCAGGGTCAATGAAGCAAGGTAATAGCATTGGAGTGATGGGATCCTTCCAGGTCAGCTGAGTGAGCTAAATTTTTCCTGTTCACTCTAGAACAGGGGTGCTCAAACTTGAACTGCTTGCGATCTACCTCAATATTTTTAGACTACTTACGATCGATTCTGAGAGGCTGCAAGTATGTGTGATGCAGGGTTGTCGTACATACACGATACACCCTACCTACCTAGGTAGGGTGTACCGTAGCATATATAGATATTAGCTTTCCGCACAATTTACATTATTTTAGTCAAGGTTTGGGTTAGGTTTACTCAAGTTCTTCTCTACAATATCAATGAAAAAACTCCTAGTTATTCAAAATTGCGAGTTTATTCGTTGTTACAAAACAAAAGAGTTACATATGGTGTTAAACTCAACTAAGGAGTGACTTTGGATGTTGAAGCGTGGCACTGCATGTCCTCAGCATACTTTTCATAAGATGGTGCGTAACCACTGAGTGCCAATCGCAAGCATGATGACATATGATCGTCAGTTAGTCGAATTTCATTTCATAAAATGCAGACTCGCACAAGTAAGTTGACCCAAACACTGCCGTCAGTTGAAGGGCGATTTGCCTTAGATTCGGATATTTATCTTCAGATATAAAACACCAGAAATTTGTATCAGATGCTGTAGCTTTGAGATGTATATCTGATATAATCTGCACCAACTCATTTTCAACAGAACATGAGTTCATATTAAACTGACTTGCTACTTCAGTAGCTAATTCCTCGATGTTTTTACATGAAAAAGGATATAACTCATAAATGATGCTATATTTGCCAATTTACTGCAATCATAAAAACGCATTTCGAATTGTCCCAAAATATTTGATAATTCAGCCTCATACGTATCATAATTCAACTGAGGAATCCTTGCTTTCAAAGACGGAAAATGTTTCAGATCCTTTCTTTTCAGTTGATCTATCATAAGTTGCAATTTACTTTTGAATGCGTTTACTGCGCTAATCATCTCAATAATAGTTTTTCCTTTACCTTGAAGCTCCAAGTTAATGGTGTTTAAGTGCATTGTGATGTCAGTCAAAAATGCCAAATCAGTCAGCCATTTTTCGTTTTTCAACATCTCAGTGTCATCACCTCTTTCGTCTAGAAAAGCTGTTATTTCGGCCAATAATTCTTGAAACCTTTCTAGGAATTTTCCGCGACTCAACCACCTGACTTCCGTGTGAAGAACCAAATCAGTGTGTTCAGCTGACTCTCTATCTTCCAACTGCAACTTAAAGAGCCGCCGTTGCAAGCTATGTGCACGGATGGAATTCACAATTTTTGTTGCAATGCCCATAAATTGTGTTATTACGTAATAAATTTTTGTAGTTTAGTTACCTACTTATTAAAAATTTTTTTCCTCTCGAGATCTACTCAAAAAGCACTCGCGATCGACTGTTCGATCGCGATCGACCGTTTGAGCACCCCTGCTCTAGAAAGTTGAAATTTGACAAGGAGACTCAATGGGGCATTAGGAGATTAATGAAAGATAGACACTTTCATGATAACGACCTATATCAATGATGTTAATAATTAAAGTGCCAAAGGACAAATTCATGTCACAATGTATTTGTGCGAAGCGTTGATAATTTAGTAATTAGTTTCACTGTTAAATTTTATTTTAGTCATTTGACAATCTACAAGAACCGATACTTTTCTTTTCCATAGAAAAACATAATTCGTAAGTTCCATAACTGTATTTTGGTGCCTGAGTACATTTTAAAGACCTTTTCCCCATGTTTCATCTACCAGATAGGTACATGATCGAACTCCCTTGTTCAGAAATGAGTGTGCGTTCCTGAGGCTCAATTTCGGCACAGTTAGTAGTTTGTTCCTACCCACAACAATAAGCTACTCACTATTTCCATGCTGGTACGATACTTCGCAGCAGCCCGGTATGTATCTCTCATTATGGATGATCCATCTTGCTTTACAGCCTCCTCAATCCACGATTCGTATTGCTTCCTTTTCTCAGGCGATACATCCGCTAAAAACTCGAACTAGGAAATGAACAAACAATGTTGGTGATTGGCATTTTATGTCGATCACAAGTGAGAATCAACAATAAATATAGTAGGTAGGTCCCAAGTATTCTATTCGAAATCGTTACCAGAAAAAAAGGTTTGCCAAGTTGAGTGGGCAGTATTTCTTCCTCACACATTGTAACATGGACGTATAGAATTTCCTAGTTGAAGAACAAAGTCAAGTCGAAATGATTGTATGCAAAATATAGCAGTATCTAATTAATGTGTATACATCCTAGGATGCAAATTAGGGCTACAATTCATGTTTGGATGTGCTGAAATTTTCTAAAGGTTAACCCGGGTCCCTATAAACTCATCAAACGGAAACTCATAAAAAACGTGAGATCGAGGCTTTTTCAGGTGTTTCCCCTTTGGGTGGGACACTGGTCAAAACTGAATAGGAAGGAAGGTCGTCAAAAAGAATTTCAAATTGAAATCGGATATAAATTTGGAAGATGAAAACTGGTTGACGATTATTTTTGATGACTTTCCAATCCCCTGTGGAAACTGGACAAACGCTCCTAAGTGGAAACTCATCAAACCAAAGCCTTCGGAAGGCTTCACCGTGTGCCAGATCCAGTTTTTGGCCAGGTAGTTATTCATGGTGGAGATCAAGGATACTAGACTAAGGGCGGAATCCATAGTCGCGCCTTGAGATAAGAAATTTCTTGACTCAGGCCAAGGTCACATCTGGCTTGAGGAGGTGAACTGGTATTCATAGTCAAAAGGTGCAGGCGTCGAGGCCGGCCTTAGCTGTAATTTTTCTCAGGGTGGCTTTGAGGAGAGTTGGAGTCTAGAGCGAGCAAAATTAGGTTCTTCCAACTATTTTGGGCATTCGATGCTTAGTAAATCACGATACTTGGTCATTCCATGCTTGGAATTCCATGGTATTTGTTCGACGCAACCTTGGTGAGGACAGAAAAATGAGACAACATTTGTGAGTTGTGTTATTTTATCGAAAAGTTGACAGTTGACACACGTTTTTCGTTTAACTTTTTCGCCTTGTACCTATCTACCTGCCTACTGTTTTATTTTTATTATTAATAATTTTTTGTTGTGTCCCTCGTGGTTGCGTACTTGTACAAAAGCTGTACCCACCGTTTGTGTTTTATTCCCGATTGTTTTGTACCAAATTTACTCATATGTAAGCGAAAAATTTGAAAAATTGAATTGTTTGTAACATAAAGTGATCTTTTACTTTACAATTTTAGTTATCAGAAATATTAACTAGCATACTATAAGTATACTTACCTAATGAAACTACACGAAATGATTAAATGAGAAATAAATGTTTAGGGACTTGCCGACTAGGTTGATAGCTGAAATTTGAAATTGGTGGGGGGCAGTTATTTCATTTCCATCGGATGAAAAAATCCGAAGATTGGAATTCCTTCAATGATAGGCTAAGATCATACAGGGTGTCCAAAACCTAAATATCTCATACTATCTCACTAAATATCACATCAGGAGTGAGAATGTCTTGATTTATTATTATTTTTTTTTTTTTTGTTGTGTGGTTTATTTGTATTTGCTTAAAATGAGCCAAAAGAGAACTTCATTATCTCCGGAGGAGAAGAATTATTTTAAGTCACTAGTACTTCTCAACAAAGACGTTTTGAGAGTAAGAAAAGTGTTGCAGTAAGTTTAGTACAGAAAAAGAAGTGTTGGGACGAAATCACTCATCAATTTAATTGCGCCGGGAATTTCTCTATGGTAAGTAAATTGTTGACTTCTGGGAACCGTGACAAGTTTAACATTTTCATCATCGAGTCGGTCGTCCAAATCGTCCCACTCAAAAATAAACAAACTCTCCATCGTGAACTAATTAAAAAACGAATAAATCTCAAACAAATAATAACTCAAACAAACTAATTACGTACAAGAAACAGCACAAAATAACATTTCGAGGGAGGTTTCAACCTTCCTCGGCTGGAGGTGGGTTTGAACCCCTCTGGAGTCGAGAAATTTCTTATCTCACCTTCAAAAATCGTCTATGAATACTGGTTTTCGAGGAGGCTTGGAGGCCAGCCTTGGGATGTAACGACTCTGAATAGGTTAAGGAGACATGAACCCATCTTCAAGGCCGGCCTCAGCTCTAATGTGGAGGCCGGTCTTACATTTGCGACTATGAATACCGATGGGGTGAAATTCTCCTCAACAACCCACCTTGAGGCCGACCTCAGCGTTGAGGAGCGACTATGGATTCCGCCCTAAGAAGCTAAGGGTCACGAAAAAAGGGGCTGGCCGTCGTGACGTCACTGGCACCAAGCGACTGCCTGGGCTCCCTTTACTTTCTATTGCAGCCCTTGCGCACCAAGCTTTTACTGAAAAACTGAAAGTCATATTAACATCAAAATTGCTGGACACGTGGATACCTACCTACTAGATAGGTTCTTAAGTATTTAAACCATTTCACACCACCTTTCTTTCGAAAATGGTAGAACAGCGAATATTCAAGTGCGAACTACCCAATTTTCATCTTGTTCTCTATTCTCCGGGCTATCTTCTCTTTTTTAAATAGGTAAGTCGATGATGCCAGTATTTAAACGGAATGAAGCTTTTGGGTTTTTTAATATGTAGACTACGTTTGGTTAGTTTCAAATAACGAGTATATTAATTCACAATGTAAAATAGTATTAGAGATTTCATGAAGCTGACAATAATAATCAGTAATTACAATAACTAGTTACCTACCTATATATACACAATAATATTAAAATTATGACCTACGTACAAAAACTATACAATGTACTGTAGAATATCCCTACAACAGAATATATTAGGTGTAATAGTATTTCTCTAACTGATGATTTTAACAATTTTTTCGTGGTTTTCCGATTATTGCTTCTCCACCGTTTTTTCCCCAACCATTTGTTCTCTGTTTTTTTCAAGTTGAGACATTTCAGCGGGTACGGATGTAACAGGACACAGTGAAGTCATCAATATCTTGATGCTTTTCTTTTATGGTGTTTATCAATCTTGAAAAGACACCCGGACATCGATCTATGTAATCACCATGGAAGTTTTGGAATTCTGTTTCCAACTTTTTTACACTATTCAGCAACTCTGAATTGACGAAGACGACGTTTAATCGTACCTTCACTGGGGAGGGGGTATTTCAGAACGTCTCTTACGAAAACAAAAGCTTTATAGGAAATAGATCGAAGAGTGACTGCTTTTGTGATGTCATCTGACGACCAACTGCTGCATCTTCCTTTAGTTAATACCTGTTGCTGACAAGTCGAAAATGTAGTATCAAAAACATGAGACATGTTTTTTAATTTAAGGATTTCATCCCTCGCACTGGCAAGCTGTTGTTGGAGAAGTTTATTTTCTTGTTGTAGCCTCATATTTTCAGCCATCAAGAAAACTTCCTCTGCAGGTCTTTCATTAAGAATCTCATTACGATTATCTACTTCTTGTATTATTGAGTCCTCAAATGCCTGGTCTTGGATGCCGTCAATAATATTTTCTTTAGAGTGTAGGACTTCCTCAATTTCTTCACGGGTATTTCGCTTTTGTACTCGTGCTTGACGTTGTGCAGGACCAGTTTTATTTTCTGCCAAGCTTCTTAAAGGTAACTGCAAATGCGGGACTACGTCAGGCTTCAGCTTGTATTTTAGTGGAAGGCCCAATAATTCACCTAAAAAAAGAAAAAAAATACCGTTGACTTTACTTCATGTCTAGCTCTACGTTCCTTAGCGATTAGAATTGTTTTGAAGAAATGATTTTGTTGTTTTCCTCTGGAATATAATATATGGGTGATTCTCACAGAAAAGGTCAGTTTTGAGTTTGACTTTTGAAAAAAGAAAAAGTGATCGAATCGAGCTGAAAAAAATCACAGATGCTCTCTATATCGTATATATCGAAATTCGAAGCAAATCCAAACAGTAGGGCTTTTATTAATTCAGAAAAAAAATATTTAAGAATTTAGGCGGACAGGTCGATGACACTAGGACAGGGCGATGATGCGACCCGTTGATTCTCACCATTTGCATCACCACCCTGTCCTGGCATCATAAAAGGAAAATTTGCTATAACTGCCAAGAAACGTTAACCCTCAACATTTCAAGTCAAAAGACCGAAAAACGTGACCACTGTAGGGCGAATCCAACAAACGAAGAATGACAGAAATTCTCGAATAAGTCCTAGTAGACCTTCACAACGTTCGGCTAAGTAGATATGTGTTTTGAATGGTCAATACGAGAATATTGGATTACTAAATGCGAGAATACGGGAATACTAGAAAATCCAAAAAACATAATAGATTTGCCTTTTTCCTCATCGTCCTGTCCTTTTCGTCATCGTCCTGTCCTCGAATTTTCAGGAGAGGACAGGTTGATGATGGACAGGTCGATGATGATTCTTCAGTTTTTCTCAAATGTTTCACCTTGTGGCAAGCTTTTTCCCAAATTCGGCATATAACATGAAACTTGACCGTTCGGTGCACAATAAAAATACCATAAGAAAAAATTGAGTTCAAGTACTCACTTAGAAAAAGTGGCCAGGTTTCTGACGATTGTGATTGACCAACCCACGGTCCAGCACACATCTGCTTCTGCTGACGACCACGAGTTGACTGAATTAAAACGAATGGCGGTTTTTCTGGTAACTGAGAAGGGCGCGAAAAAAAAAGCGGCAAAAAAACCCGCTAAAATACAATTGTGACCGCGAAAATTCGAAAAACAATATTGGACAGGTCGATGACGGGGATGCTCCGGACACACATATTTCCATCCAGATACACTTTTCTAGCGGTTCTACATTAATTTTATCGATCAGAAACGCATCTCAGAAATCATACTGATGTAGAAAAATTGAATAAAATCCAAACTCAAAAGCGGAAAGACCTTTAATTAAAGCTTGAAGTTAGGAAGGTCACATTGGGACAGGACAGGTCGATGACGATTTGACTATATGTAGTTAATTTTCTATTTAAAGGAATAAACATCACCTAAAAATGGAAAAAAGGGTTCTAGATAAAAACCTATACTACAATTTAAGACCTTCGCCAGCTCCCAAATCCTTATTGGGTCGCCGCAACTGGTCCGGACATCACTTCTGCCCCTTCCTGTGAGAATCACCCATATAGTAATATATTTTGTTAGTAACTCACCTTTCAGATCTCGCATGTGGTCACATTGGTCAAAATGTGCAGAGCAGACTCGAGCTTTTTCAACCGAAAACGAATCGGACCGTTTGCACGAATTTAACCGTTTTAATCGATAAACATCGTCGCGAGGAAATCGGTGAAAATGCAACCCTGAATCTTTGTTATCGCTGTGATTTGAACACCCACAAACGGCACAACAAACCATCATGAACCGTCGTCAAACAGGCAGAAATGCCTACTGGCTAACTAAATTCAAGCAGCCGAGCTGAGTGGAAGGTGCCAGTGACGTCAGAGGGCCTGGGTTTTCCCCGCGGCCAGCGGTCGTGACCCCTACCTTCTTAGGGCCACTTTCACCAACAACTTATGTAAGCGGAGATTGGCCAAACTCGATTAAATATAATCTCGAGGATCAAACCTTGGCGTCTTTCACCAACCCAAAACTCGTTTAAACCAAGATTGGAATAATCGAGTTTCCTTAACGGAGATTCCGGAAACTGTCCAATGAAAAATTGGACAATTTGAAACGACAGTTAGAAACCCCGCCATGTGTCCGATATATCAAGACAGTTACGCCGTGTCCTACGTGGACGACCAAAGCGCGCGAGCGAGCGACCCGCGCGTGCGAGCGACCTCAAGTCGCTCGCGCGCGCCGCGAGTGTGTCCACAGTGGGCGTCCACAGTACGCGTCTAGAATCCTTGCAAGGTTAACCTGTGCTTCGTGCTAAGTGTAAATTTTTTTTCTATTTTTGCGATATTATGAACGACTTATTTCTTTTAAATAATGCAGCAATGCTTTATTACTTGGCGAAAAAGAATTCGTCGAGACGGAAGCCAGTTTCGAATATTTATTCAATGAGGGAACAATACGGTGAGTTACACAATTTGTTCCCGCAACTCAGGAAGGACGGGGCGGCCTTTTTTGCTTACTCCAGGATGAAAATATCCACCTTCAGTTATATTGTTGAACATATTGATGGAGAATTTAATCATCAAGTTACCAATTTTCAAAGGCCCGAAAGAGCTGAGGAAAGATTGATGTTGACAATCAGGCAAGTACAAGGCTAGAAGTAATGATTTATTTTCCGTACCTTTTGTCCCGTTTAATTATTTGTTAAATAACCCCCTTTATCGCATGGCTAGACATTACAATTTAATAGCAGCTGAGAATAATTGCCTTGATTTATTTTTCAATAGTTTTTCCGTATTTAAAAACTACATCATATCCTATTGTTCTAATTTTCCAGCCTAGTTAAAAGGTACTATTATTTTATCTTTTGTGTAGGTATTGATTTTTTTTCTACTCTGTATAAATTTATATTTTTATTTTATCACTTTATCTTTATCTTCATTTATATCACTTACTTGGCAACTTCAATAGATTTGCGACCTCTTCCCACGACGATTCTACCAAAAATCTTTTTTTTTTTTGTACAATTTACTGCGCTTGTTCCACAACGCTTCTCTTTTTTGAATTTTACTAATAAGCAGATCGCAGTCAATACCTGCCATTTCCAGGGAAAGAATTATAAAAATACGGGAACACAAACAAAACTTGAAAACACAAATATAACCTCCCGGCAGCGCGACCAGGCGAGCGCGCGACCAAAATCAAACCGGTTTGAAAATCAAACCCTAGCGTGCGACCTCATCGCGAATCGCGGCGTCGGGCGGTGGCACGTAGGACACTTCGTTTGTTTTACCTTGTTTGAAATCAGCTGGTCGCTCGCTCGCACGCGCGGGTCGCTCGCTCGCGCGCTTTGGTCGTCCACGTAGGACACGGCCTAAAGCAGTGAATCACAACCACGACCAATTATTACCCGCGATGTTTTTATCTAGTTGCCTAGTTACTATCTAGTGTTTATTAGAGCTAAACGTGAAACCTGTTATTTCTTTTTTACTTCTTTTTAATATAATTAATATTTTTTCTATATAATTTATAGTATATTGTTTGTTTATAGTATATTGTTTGTTGTTATTTTACTTTTTATAATATTTGGTGATTTCAATCGAGTTGACCGATCCATTCGTGTTCTTGGCTGGCGCTCAGTTTCAAGGTAAGTTGAGAAATACCATATTATACCCAGTAGAATATCTTTCTGAAGTAGAGGCAAGTTTTTACACGGTTGTTCATCATCAAACTTGATAACAACAAACTCATAAACTCAATCAAACTTGAATAACAATTAACTTCAACTGTGAATCAAACTGTATAGGTATCAGCTGTTGGTGCGCGGCCATATTGCTCAATATCATTGTTATCACTAATCTGAGATTGGCAAGTGTAACTGGCCGGGGCTTGGGAGATTAACCTCAAGCCACGTCGTTAGGAGTTTAAACTCGTAAAGTGGTCTGGTGAAAGACGATTAGCTGGAATCTCCGTTATTTGTTAATCTTTTCTAACTTAATCTCGTTTATGTTGTTGGTGAAAGTGGCCCTTATTCTAGTATCCTTGGTGGAGATGAGCTGTAACATGAGCTGTAACAATAACAGGTTGTTGACCCAAAGTAGACCAATATCCGTCTACTACTACCACCATTTTTGACGAGTTTCCCGTCAGCTCCTTTTCGATGAGTTTCCTTCAAGGTAGTTTTTGATGAGTGTCTCGACAGTGCTGGATTCTAGTCGAGAAAAATTTATACTGATTCATAACTGAATTAAACGGATAACAATTTATTGGATTCTATTTTTTGATGAGTCGCTCATGAAGATTTGACGAGTTTCCACCCGGGTCATTCTCATTTCATTTGCCGCTTTGGGTCGTTCGAGAACCTCAAAAACGTGAAATATGAAAGTGCTCAAAAATGAGGTTAGATCGGCAAATACTACTCATTGTACATTGCAGATTTGTGTTCTATAGATGAACAGTGAGTTTTTGATTGATGTTGTATTTTACATATTTTTTACCCATCCTTGGTCACACTCCTGAGAGGTAACACTCATGAGAATTTCCAGTAAAAATGGCGTCACACAGGATGATGAAGTGGCAAAACTCGGGGATGGTTACTGTTTGAAACCTGTCACCAAGCAGTATGGTTCTTGATATCGGATTATTTTGTTTAAGCACTAACAACACTAGTAATTAGTGTAACACTCATGATTGAAAATAAAAATGCTCCTCATGTTTTTAGGCTTCTTTCACTGTAAAAACTGCTGCAACTCCAAGCACTCCACTGCAGTCTCACATCTTCAACTGGACAATATAACCTTCACTTCTGACTGTTTCCCACCATTTTCCATCGGCTTTCTTGGTCGCAAAAATGATAACACTCTTGAGGTCCCATTGAGAAGAGATATGGGGGACTGACTGAAAAACTAGTTTTTCACGGGTTGGGAAAAATCTTAAAAATGTAAATCCTTACTCTAAATAAAGAGGAACCAACTTACTGCAGCTAGTAACCCTTGCCAGTTCTAGATTGTCATTATTTCGTAACAACCTAACTTCTACTTACGTGTTAGGTAGGAGGGGACAGTAACACTCATGAGTTTCTAGGATTTCAGGTTTCATTCGTCATCACTGAGTATTGGTTAAAGGGGATTTTGGGCAGTCAAATTATTACTTCGTTGATCTCCCAACTTATACTACCCTTTTTTTCCCCAAAATCGCTAGTTTTGGTCAAGAATTGTGAGAATTCGTCGTCGGGGACATGAAAGCGGCAAATGAAATGAGAATGACCCACCCCACGTAAAAAACTGATCAAAAATGGTGTTCTTCGATTTTTTTGAGGAGTTTCCTGTTGATGAGTTTCCTAGTTTCCGGGTAACCCACACAGTAATTGAAAACTTCATCAAAATCGATTCATTATTATCGAAGCGTCATCAAATATAGGTTTTGCGCATGCGCAATAGTTAGGGTGGGGTGGAGTAAGTCTCCTTACTTTCGATTCTGTTCCATTTATAAAGAACTACGAGGTCAATATCCCTTAACCAACTCATTAGGATAGTAGTTAAGGACCTTGGCAATGACTACTTACAATTGCAGCGCTTGGTGATTATTATTATTATGAATGAAATGCATGTTTGTTTTTTTTTTAAGTGAACAGGAAGGGGTAAATTCCCGCAGTCTTGGGGCAAATCCCTGCAGTGCGGGTCTTTGCCCCATTCTCGGGTAAGGAAAAAATATCAGAGAGAATATACATTTTATTGAAATATGTTCGTCCATTCATTCAAAACGTCCCATGTTTTAGAAATTGAAAAACTTTTTCGAAGTTCTTATTAATTTTAAATGACAGTACCTAACGTAATTTTCAAAAATTTGCAAACAATATTCAATTTTGAAAATGTCAAGAGAACAAGATCAAATTCAGTCTAAACGGGTCTAAATTTGTCAACCACTCACAAAGGATTACAGTCTTAAAAATATCAAGAGAACTAGATTCAATGTGATTATTCACATTAATCACATCTATTCATTAGGGATGGGTATCGATGAACAAAACATCGATGTTTGCACATCGATGTTTTTTTTCCAAGGAACATCGATGTCTAAAAAACATCGGAGAAAAAATATCGATGTTTCGACACATCGATGGTTTTTAGAAAACCAAAAGAAAAAACTAATTTTCTTGGAAAATTTGCGGAAAAAAGTAGTTCTTTTCAACAATTTTAATAATAGTACCTACATAAGTAAAATCGCAGAAAAGTAGAAAGAAAATGTTCTCATTAAAACACTGAAAAATTGAAAGAAGTTGTAAAAAATTAAATGTTTGTTTTACAACTCACTAACAGCGGAAACGCGAGACAACGAATTTCATGATAATGAATGATACAAACACTGATAACAATATGTGATAACGAATCGACGTTTCCGTAGTACGATTTGATTCAAACACATCGATGTTTCTTGAATCTGTACAGTATTATTTTTATAGAAGAATAATAAACAACCAAGTAAGCATTTATAAAACAAGAATAATTATTGTTCAGGTATAGAAGAACCATCATTTTTACATTAGCGACAAAAAAACACATTTGAAAAAAAAAAAAAACATCGATGTCTGGGGAAAAACATCGATGTTTAAAAAACATCGAAGAGTAAACATCGATGAAAAAAACATCGATGTTTGGGGGAAAACATCGATGTTTTTGAAACATCGATACATCGATACCCATCCCTACTATTCATTCATCATTTGGTCATGTATTTTAACATTTCTGGTAATAAATTACTCCACATCTGCAATGCACAATGAAAAGTACAATATTCTAAAAATCACAAACATTATAAATAGAACACACGTTTGAAAAAATCGCAAAACGTTAAAATAGATCACAGTTAAAATTCACAACGTGAGGTAAAAGGAAAAAGATCGTAATGAAAGAATACATAGGCATATAGAAAAATATTCAATTCCCAGTTGAAGGGGAAGATAATAGTCAGAAAAAGTGCATCCAACAAATTTTGCAACGGTTTGGAATGGAGAATTGAAACCCAGTGTCTACTCCAGCTGAGGTGAATGTGAGACTCTAAAAAATTATTCAGAACGAAAAAGAGAAAAACGAAAATACGAAGAAATTGATATGAAAATATTGGATAACATATCTTTTGGAGTAAAAGGGCAATATTAACTATAGATGAAGACAGTAAATTATTGTGAATGTACGAAACTTGAAGAATTTGTAGATGACCTGGATAAACCTTCCTGATATTAAAAGCACAAAGCGATTTGCATATTTGTAAAACTGGTACCTATATTTATATGTTTTGAATTGAAACAGTAATTACGATTAAGAAATAATAAAAAGAAAAATTCAATATTAAAACTTTCATCTCTAGATTAGTGTTCAGTTTTTATTGGAAATGGATTTTATATGTGGGCATTGTAATTAGCTGTCAATTTTCAATTTAGCCCATAGGGTAGAGGCACCAGTAGTAGCCACCCTTAAGCAGCCCTGTTTCGGTATTTACAACGTAATTTCTTCATTTCTTCGTTCTTTCTTCCAATCCCGTGTTTTTCCTTTACCCCAATGTCTGCTCTATCGAATGGATATTTTTAAAAATCGAATGTGTTGATTAGTTTTACGAAAATCGAAGAAAAGTAAACCAAGATTTGTCGCTTGTAGTAGCCACCAAAATCTTTAGTAGTAGCCACTGTAAGAGACCAGAAGTTGCCACCCCCTGGCTACTACTGGAAATACTCATTTTTCAGGAAAACTAATTATATCACTGTGATACTGATAAAAATCTAGCTTATTTTTATGTTGAATATGAAACAAACACGAAAACTCAGTAGTGGCCACGTCATGCTACTACAGAAATTCGCTAGGTTTTCATGAACAGGTAGTAGCCACCAAAATCTTTATTAGTAGCCACTGTTAGGGACCAGCAGTAGCCACCCTCTGACTGTTGTTGTTACTATTAATACTGAAAATGGTGAATTAAATTTATTTTTACCCAAGACAATTTCTGGTCGACTTCTTGAACATGTTAGAAACGACCCGAAAAATCACCCCAAAAAACTTATTTATAAAGGAATTGATAAAAAGACAAAGGCTTTTCTGATTGACTTTGAGTAAATATTATAATTTCTTTATCGTTTATATAAAGAAAATCTTTATATAAATAACTCTTTCCCTCCAATCACCACAAATTCATAAAAAATCATTTTTCTATCCTAAAAAATGTCATAAAAAATCATTTTTCTATCCTAAAAAAATGCCATAAAAAAATACCATGTTTACATGGTATTTTTTCAGAAAGAGAATTGTAAAGTTTCCTTAAGAACTTTTTAATGAACACAGCTCATTAAAAATAAAATCTCCTTCATACCCCAAGCATTCTGAACTTTAGCAAGCATGAAAATTATTCTCAAACTGCTTCTTCAGTATAGCTTTATACACAATATAAGCCAATTCTCTAAGTTGATGTTCAGTAGCATTTTTAGGAACCATAATCTTTTTTTTATTAAGGTATGCCTTTACTTCCTCCTTTGTACGGAGTGGTGGTTTACCATCGATACCCAATAAACGTTCTCTGCACAACAATTTACTAAATCTATACTCCTTCAATTCATGTAAAATATCCTCTAATGCGTAAAGGTTTTTTTCATAAAATTGAAATTCAGGTGTCTTTACAAACTTCCAGAAACCTCCATGTTCTTTACATAAATCTAATGCTTCGTCGTCTAAACCCATATCTCTTTATTTATTATAGAAAATATTTTTTTTTTCCGGGACCCGTCGATCTTCATTAAAACATATTGAACAAGGTTGTTCTGAGAGAAATGAGTCGATCTCTCTTTGAAATTGTGCTGCATGCGCAATCTACCGTTTGAGGGGTTAGTTAATATGGGAGGCGAGAGAGAGAGAGTGTCCGGGGGGAGGCGAATTCTTATCAGAAACCGGTTACATCACCCCGAGTCAAGAGGCGAGACGCTTCTGGTCCCCTCACTGACCTCATTCAGCCTTGGAATTTACTATCCAAGACTGTGGAACGTGTTTCTCATTTCAACTGGTCGCTTTGGTGTGGTGGGTAACAACCCCGCTTCATAATAGAGAGGTTGTGAGTTCGATGCTCGCCTCAAACCGAGAAATTTTTTTTCCTTAATAGTGAGGATACACTCTCGACGAGGTTTTAGATGTCGTTATTAGCTGATGGGCCCTTTAAGCTAATAATTAATCTAATCCCACCTCGACGGGAGTGAGAGTCGACCTTATCGTCAAAATTTCCTTCCTTAACTGTTCTGCTCTTAATTTCTACTTAAAAACAGCAAAAACCGAAACTTCAACGTAACTGAAAAGTCAAGTTGAAATGACTCATGGACTTGAAACTCCATCGAAGTCGTGCGAGGTTGCGCCATTCAAAGATCCCCTCTTATAAACAGAGGTAGAGATCGTTCAGGAATGGATGCTGTGTAGAAATTAAGAAGCCAGAGAATGTGCGGTTAAGTTGGGACATTTTGCTGAAATTTCCTTTGATTTTTTTTTATGGGAATTCATTTAATATCACTTAGACTTTAATTCACTTAGACTTTAATTCACTTAGACTTACAATAATTATACATTGTGTTTTTATAGGGAATCCCTATAAAAACTGACTTAAAACCTATTTTTTTTTAAATTTCGTGAGTTGTAATTCCTCAGAATAAAAACTTCCTTGAATTTCCTCTCCATTTAAATCTCTTATTCTATAAGTAACAGGGTTCGTTCCTAAAATCTCAGCTATTTCAAAAATTTCTTTTGTCCAATTTGCTTCATATTTATTTGCAAAAGTTTTCTTCGATTTCGTAATTCTTACACGATTTCCAATTTTAAATTTCTTTTTTCCATTTTTTCCACTCTTTTTAAATAAATATCTCAGGATTTCATTTTCATTTTTCGCGTCAACTTGAGCAGGTACCATTCCAATGGAACGATGAACATCCTGTTTGTTATACTCATTAACTAATTCCTGTAGAATATCGATCCAATTTTTATTTCCATTCACCTCGAAACGAATTTTCATTTTCTGATTCAAAGTTCTGTTAAATCTTTCTATAATTGCGGATTTTTCTAAACTTTCCGTGTGATACATTTTTATGTTATACTCGTCTAAAAGTTCTTTGAAAAGTCTATTTTCAAATTCTAAACCTTTGTCCGTGTGAAGGAGTTTAGGGGTAGAATGGTTATGAAATTTCACATTTTCCAAAACGTCTTTGAAAGCTTTTGAAACTGCTATTCCGTTTTTCTTTTTCAATGGAATTGACCAAACGTACTTTGAAAAAGTATCAATGATATTCAACATGTAACCGAACCCCTTGTTTTCATTCTCGTATTGTTTCATTATAATCAAGTCCGCAGCCCAAAGATCATCTTTTCCATGAGTAACAATTTTTCTTTTCTGAAATCTTTTTCTAACGGGTTTATGTAACTCTTTCGCAAATTCTAACTTTTCGTTTTCAGGTAAATTTATAACTTCAGTTTCAGGAATTACGTTAGTTTCCTCATTCGGATTTTTTATAAATTTACTTTTGTTAGTCTCACATTTAACACATTTAGCTGAAATTCTCCACCTTCCGTTTGCAGTTTGTACAATTTCCGCGTTTATATTTTTTGTTCTTTTCTTACACTTATGGCAATAAATTTCATCCTCCATGTTTTATTTAAGTCTAATACGATTTTTTTAATGTGTCCGGTACCTTGCCTTCTATAGCCCAATCAAAAATGGCACGAATTGGTGCTTTTTCTCCGTTAGGATCTTGAATGAATTTGCTCTTATGAGTTCTGCATTTAACACATTTAGCTGCAATTCTCCACCTTCCGTTCACAGTTTGTACAATTTTCACGTTTATATTTTTCGTTTTTTTCTTACACTTACAGCAATAAATTTCGTTGTACATTATTTATTTAAGTTTAATACGATTTTTTTTTAATGGAGATCACTCCATTAAAAATATATAGCTTATAAAATAATTATAAAATTTCCTTTTTAATCATATTTTTAGTCGGGTCGTACACAAAATTCGATCCACTTACAATAATAGCGTAACACGTAGTACCTACTGCGCTACTTGTTGCTGCTTCTACAAATGTATTGAAATCAACATTGAGAATCAAATTGCTTTTACCACTAGATAGACTCTGAGGTTGATCAGACAAATCGATGCTAAAAATTGGATATTCTTTTTTGAAAAAATGAGGCATGATGTATGGAATAGATTGTTTAGAACTTATAGTCTTTTTGAACTCTAAAAATGCATCGTAAGCCAAACCATATCTATTTTTATTGAAATCTAAACCCTGCGTTTCCTCAGGATACCTTCTACCTCCTAATTCAAGCCAATAATTTTTCACATCTTTATGATGGAATTCAGAATTGTTTTTTGTCTGATCGTTCAAAACATCAGTTTGAAATACCACGAAGCACCATAATGGGTTATTAACGTTTCTGTAAACGCTAGATAAATCGAACTGTAACAAGTTTCCAGTAACGTTCCTAGCTATGCATTGCCAACTTTTAAATTGGAGTTGATACGGAGTGCTTCTCAAATCTGTGATCAAATTAACTTTTGCTTCATCCGTGTATTCAATCACCGGAACTCTCAAAACGAAAGAGGTAATTTCTACAACACCTTCATTAGGAATAGGAGATTCTCTATCTTTTTTCCATCTAAAAATAATATTATTATCGCTGTTTCTCACAAAAGTTATTTCAAAACCTCCCTTGAAAATTGGAACTGTTAAATCTTTGAAAAAACCCAAACCTAAGTCACCAAGGTAACCAACAGCATTGAAATTCCCTCCTCCGATAACTATTGAGTTGAATCCTGAATTCATACCTTGTCCGTTATAATCTTTTGGACATTCTTGAGTGACAAAACCTTCCACCAAGCCACAAATGCCCGGATTTTCAATTTCATCTACTGTCACATTGTGTTTTTTCACTTCTATACTCGAAAACATATGACCTACGAAATTATCTACCAACTTAACAGTATCTAAACCTGAATACTCCTTGGTTGGATCTTTTGACTTTAGAACTCCCTCCACGTTATATTGTATATCTTTAGACAGAAATTCGTCGCCTAAATCTATTTTGAAAATTGTTCTTTTATTCTCTGCATTTAAATTCAACGTTGTAGTTGGATTAATGGTACGAAATTGCTTTCGCACAATAAAGTCTTGATATTTATCAAATACCTTTTTAGTTTGATGCATACTTTATTATAGTAAATATAATTTTTTTTATTTTTTTTATTTACTAAAAGAGGGGAACCGTATAATTTTTATTTACTATGAAAAAATTAATTACTTTTCAGCAACAAGTAAGCTTTAATATCGTTGAATCGAATGGGTTCGTTATTTCCCGTGGTTGTTGACAATTTTATCATATTTATTTCTTTCAGTCCTTTTCTTAGTGGAATGAAAACTACTTTCTTTGGTTTTTCCGTGTAAATAGTATTAGGTGACAGTGGTTTCTCTATGAAAGAAACGTGTAATAACTCATGTTCAACGTGCAAAAGTGGGTGTTCCTCGTGATTAGTAAAGCTGTTTTCCGTAATGTTGCAATGCCATTCGATTATTTTACTCGAAAATACGAGTTGAGTAGCATTGTTATTTGACACGTAGTTGGTGTTCTTTTTGAATGAATTATCGGAACAAGTTCTCAATTGGAATATGTCACAAAAGTTACCTTCATTTATAATTTTCATATCCATGGGGAAGTTAGCAGCAATTCTGTAACTATCGTCAGTTAGGTGTTCGAGATTGAATTTCAAATTATTCGGATTAACTTTCTGTATATCTTTCTGTATATCTTTCTGTATATCTTTTTGTGTATCTTTTTGTGTATCTTTTTGTTTATCTTTTTGTTTATCTTTTGGTATTTCTACCGTCTGGTTTTCGAGCTTTTTCAAAGTATCTATTTTCGCTAACAAAATACTTTGAAAACTAGTCAAATGACTAATCAACTCGGATTTGAACGAACTCATTGTGTATTCACCATTAAGTTCATGCACATCATCGTAAGTTTCATCGGGGAAAGGAAATGTGAATGAAAACTTGAAGTTTTTTATCTCAAACGTTTTCCTAGTTGTAAACATCAATGCTGACATGCCCAACTGATACTCTTTATTCGGATCGAGTGGAATCGGTTCCTCAAACCATATTGTATCTCCTGAAATTTTTATAAACATTATTTATTTATTATATATTATATAATAAATAAAATGAGTCATGAATACAATATCGATCCTCATCCATTTGAATCAAACAAAGTTCATAATGGATTACTACCGCTTCCTCTTCGATGTTTAATAGTTGGAACAAGCGGATGTGGAAAAACCACTCTATTGTACAACCTGATTACTAAACCATGGGGAATTCCCCATGAAAATCTCTACATATGTTCCACAACTTTAGAACAAGAATTTTATAAAGGCTTGAGAAAAAATAGTGAAAAAATAGAGGCTAAAGTTGAAATGAAAATAGTGCATTTTTACGATAGTTGCGACGAACTAATTGTACTAGATGAATGCCTACCAAACAGTCTTGTAGTTTTCGATGATTGTGTTAATGTTGAACATCAACGAGTTATAAAAGATTATTACGCGAAAGGGCGTCACAGGAATATTTCTTGCATTTATCTAACTCAATCATTCACTAAAGTTGATAGACAGTTGATTAGAGGCAATCTGAATTTCCTGTGTATTTTCAAGCAAGATCCAGATTACATGAAAGTGATTTACGATAAGTATGCTGGAACAGATTTTACTTTCAAACGATTCAAAGAAATATACAACGAATGTTGGGACGATGATTTTGGATTTCTAACGATAAACCTAACAAAACAATTAAAAGACGGTCGATACATGAAAAAGTTTGAGAAAACGTTTCTCGAGTCGGTGAATAAACGGTCAAAAACACCGTTAAACGATCAAAATAACCGTTAAAATAACCGTTAAAATAACCGTTAAAATAACCGTTAAAATAACCGTTAAAATAACCGTTAAATTTGGATTTAAATATTCGACAAAAAAAAAAAATTTTTTTTTTTACTATAATAAATGTCTACTGAAAAACATTTAGAAAAATTTTTGTTGAAAAAATGTAAGGAAATTAAAAAAAAGATTGAAACTCGTGATGATTCAGAAACTAGTAATCAACCTGATGATTCAGAACCAGAAAATAGAATTTTCCTGAAAAAACCTAAAAAAGAAATGACTGTCAAGGAAGCTAACGAAATTCAAAAACAAAAACAAGAGTTGAGACGTGCTTTCCGAGAAGCTAGAGTAGATAAGTTTAACGAAAGAGAAACTCGTAATCAACCTGATGATTCAGAACCAGAAAATAGAATTTTCCTGAAAAAACCTAAAAAAGAAATGACTGTCAAGGAAGCTAACGAAATTCAAAAACAAAAACAAGAGTTGAGACGTGCTTTCCGAGAAGCTAGAGTAGATAAGTTTAACGAAAGAGAAACTCAAGAAAAGATGTTTGCACCCATCACTGAAAAAGTAGTTGAAGTAATAAATGCTGTGAAACAAGCTGATGAAGACATCATAAAGAAACTAGAAATTGTTCCCTACAAGCCAACTAGTTCTCCTAGAAAGAAAGTTGTAACTTTTGGACCAACTAATACTTTTGACATTAATCCAAACGAAGGAGCTTCTGCACTAGTTGATACTGTGTCAGATGATACCGTAGTAAACACGAGAAGTAGCTTATCAAGCATCACGGATATGGTAGATCGGAATGAAACCCCATCGAATAGCGTTGGTCCGAAAGGAATTGGTCCTATTGCGAGACTTTACATGAGACAGGATGATAAACAATTTGGTATATGGGGAAAAGAGGACAAAATTTACATCGGAGACCAACAAATTCAAGTAAATGGAGATGCAATCGTTATTCAAAATGAAACTTACAAAGGAACTCACGGATTATGGCGTTTGTTAACTGATCCTCTAGGACCTGATCCTGATAAATACACTAAAGAGGATTTGAAAGTTTACAAGAAAATTCTCATTCAAACGAACTCTCTATACCAAAAGAACGATCCAACTACCAATAAAGTAAAGTCTAGTACGGGGAAAAAATGGAAAGATTTGATCGCACCTATTTGGAAAGAAATCAAAGCAAGTAAAGTTGGTTCGGGTTTGATAGAATATTCTGAAAATCCAGTGGAATTTAAATACATTGACAACCTCCAACAGCTGCTACAGCGTTTGTTCTATTTGCACGCACAAGAACGAGCTGGTAATAACAATTTTCACAATGAAAAATTAGGAATTGTAAAGTTTATAAGCGATCAGTTGGAAAAAAACATAGATAATCCCAAAGGAATAGAATATCTGATGAAAGTTGTAAACAGTTTGCCGAAAGGAATTATTAAAAGTGGATCCGGAGTTTTAAATACTTTGGTGAATAAACTAGATGGTTTCGTACCTGAAATGCATTTACCCGGATACAACTATTGTGGCCCATTTACAAAACTAGATGAACGATTGAAAAGAGGAGATCCTGGAATTAATAAATTGGACGAAGGTTGTAAGCTACATGATATATATTACAGAGATCACACAGGCACGAAAGAAAGACACATAGCGGATAAAGCACTGGAAAAAGTGGCAAAAGAAAGAATGTACGCGAGTGATGCAAGTTGGAAAGAAAAAGCTGCTGCAGCTGTAGTGAGAGGTGTAATGAAAGGTAAACGATTCGTTGGTGGGGAAGTTACAATGGGTAAACAATACTTTGGTGAGGAAGTTACAATGAGTAAACGATCCTTTGGTATGAGAGTTCGTTATTAAAAAAATTTACTATAATAAATAACTATGATTACGAAAAAAATAGATTTAACCGAAAATCAACTAACCAAAATGCGAGCCGCTTACAAGCAGCGCAGAAGTGTTACAATTCTTTTGACAGCGAAACAAATTTCAGGAAACGGAAAACATAAAATCAAACTGTGGGAAACTCAATCAAAAGCATTTGAAAAAGCGAAAGGAGAAAAGAAAGGAATTACGCTAACTTTGGATTACGAACAACTACAATTGAATCACACGGGTGGATTCTTACCATTGGTGTTTGCAGGAATTGGTGCTCTTGGGGCATTATTGGGTGGTGGAGCTGCAGTAGCTTCTAGCGTTATTGATTCTAAGCATAAATCTGCTGAAGAAGCAGAAATCAAACGCCATAACTTGGAAATGGAGAGATTAGCACAAAATGCAAAAAGTTTAAGTATTGGGTCCGGTTTAAAAAAACGAAAAAAACGGAAAACTACCAACCTTTGAGTAATTTAGATTTACATCGTTTCGCGAAAAATTTTAAAATAAAACATTTCCGAGGTATTTTCATGAAAGATGAACTTCCTGATCGACCTAAATCCGTTGAATGTGGAATTATTAATTTGGAAAATTCTTATCAAAATGGTAGTCACTGGACTTGTTATTTTAAAAAATCCGAAAAAGAAAAATATTATTTCGATTCCTATGGAAACGCACCACCTCCTAAAGAGTTGGTAAAATACTTGGAAAATAAACATATTTTTTACAATTCCGAACAAATTCAAAAGTATAATGATCCTCCAATTTGTGGACATCTGTCTTTGATAGTGTTAAAAGAACTTTCAAACGGAAAAGATTATGAAACTGTTTTAAAAACATGCAGAGGGAAATTGAATTCTGAAAAAATCTTAGTATAATATTGTTGTTTTAATGGAAATTTTCCATTAAAACGTTTTTTTATTAAACAAACTTGATGTTATACATGTCTCTCCCATTTATTGATTTGGTGATTCCATGGTACACTAAGCAAACACCGTACTCAACTAGAGCTTGGAGTTCATTTTTATCAAATTTTTGAATACATCTTTCTGGTATGAACACTCTAAATTCTCCTAGATTGGCTATAACAGCCTCCCACGAGTATTTCGTTGACACAAATTCAAAGTTTATAATTTTGTAAGGTTTTCCGATTTCTAGTTCGGAAAGCTTGTTCGTGTTGTTTTCAAAATTAAGTTTTTTCAATAGCTGCTCCCTATTCATTTCTATTTATTTATTATAGAATATATATTTTTTTAAATAGGGGCGGTGATTCACCGCCACTATTAAGGCAAACACAAGACACTTTTATTTTTAAAACCCAATTCGTAAAGGTGGTGTCTAGTAGACACCACCTTTAAAGGCAAATACAAGTCGAGAATACTTAGAAATTTCTTTTAAAACTCTTAAAGTGGGTGGGTCCAAATCGGACCCACCCTCTTTAACGTTAAAGTCGAATACAAGTCGAGAACATTTATAGGGATATTTTAAAACTCTTAAAGTGGGTGGCCAATTTGGCCACCCTCTTTAACGTTAAAGTCGAATACAAGTCAATTTGATTTTTAACAGTAAATACATCGGACCCGTCGAATCGACGGGTCCGATGTAAAGACGAATACAAGTCGAGAACATTTAAAAATTTCTTTTAAAACACAATTCCTTAAAGTGGGGGGTCGCGAATCGCGCCCCCTCTTTAACGTAAGAAAGCTCATAATTTTAGAGCCGACGCTCACATGTGAGCCGCGGCTTGAATTCCAGCCGCGGCTTTTTTTCATTTCATACGATATTAAAGGAGACAACAATAACGAAACTACCACAAACTTGATGTTATGCATGTATTTTTTCATTTTTTTGATTTGGTGATTCCATGGTAAACTAAACAACCACCGTGCTAGTTAAAAGGATCTCTACTATAATAGACAAAAGAAAAAGGTGAGGGCGATTCACCCCCACCTTTAAGAATTCAAAAAAAAAAAAATGAGGGGCTAGTTAAAAGAATATATTCTATAATAAAATGTATGATGCGAGAAGACATTGTGAAAAGTGCGATGTTAGCACTACTTATAAAAATTGGGCTAGACACCTAAAGTCTAAGCGCCATGAAAAAAACGACCCGGACCGGACAATGACTATCAGAAAACCTAGGAAAGCGAAACCTGTATTTGTAAATCCGAGGAAATTACACAAAGTATTTAATTTTAGTGAAAAAATATTTGAAAAAGTATTTGAAAAAAGCAAAGAATCTAGGAAAGCGAAACCTGTATTTGTAAATCCGAGGAAATTGCACAAAGTATTTAATTTTAGTGAAAAAATATTTGAAAAAAGCAAAGAACCGAGAACTGAAGTTGGAGAAAAGGAAACTGCATTTAAATCTAGATTAGTGACTTACAATATTAAAAATACGAAAGGATTTAAAGATGCTTACAAATTTCTTGACAGTATTAAAAAAATCGTAACTGGTTTAATCAACATGAAACTTAGAGAAATGAAACTAAAAGTTAATGTAGTTTTAATCGCAGAATTTAAAAAAGGGACTAACGAAAATAATATGGAGTATCATGAACTCAATTTCAAAACTAAAAACGTAATAATATTGCAGTCAGCAGAAGTACCAAATTGTTACGAGGAAATGAAACAGAAAATTCTAAATGAAATGGAAACGTTCGAAATAAAAGGATCTCAATGGCAACTTCACAAAATCAAACATTTAGAACTGAACGTTAACAAGTACACTCCTTTGAGAGGATCGTCTTACATCCCACTCCCTAATTTTCTACAATATAGGAAAGCAATTATAAATGTGAAAAATGACGATAATAAATGTTTCCTTTGGTCTGTTCTGTCTGCACTTCATCCAGCTGACCAACATTCGTATAGAATAGGAAATTACATAACATGGGAACATGAGTTTGATGAAGCGTTGAAAGATATCAGTTTTCCTATGAAACTTACGAGTATAAAATTGTTTGAGAAAAGAACTGGGATTTCCATAAATGTTTACTGTCTGGATGAAAAAAATATTATAATACCCTTGGAAATAACGAAAGAGGAAAAGGAAAGGCACATTGACTTGTTTTACTTGAAAAACGAGGAAACTGAACATTATTGTTGGATCAAGGACTTATGGAAACTTGTTGGTCATAGTCAGCTAACAAAAGATCACAAACGAAGGTACTTGTGTAAAATGTGCTTGAATAGCTTTGGAACTCAGTTCAAATTAAACGAACATAAAGAATATTGTGGAGCTCATAAAGCTGTTAAAGTAGAACTACCAGAACCTTACGATAATGTTTTACAATTTGAAAATTATAAACGCTCCATGAAAGTACCATTCGTTATCTACTCGGACTTTGAAAGTTTTCTAAGCAAACTTCAAACTTGTCAACCTGATGAAACTAATGCGTTCACTAATAAAATTCAAAAACACGAAGCTAGCAGTTTTTCATATTACATAAAGTATTCCAACGGATATTATAAACCTCCAGTCGAATATTCTGGTCCAGATTCTCCAAAAGTATTTTATCAGAAACTGAAAGAGGAAGTTTTACACATTGCTAAGGAATATTACGATAAAATTGTACCCATGAAACCATTGACAAACGAACAGGAACAGGAATTCAAAAATGCTAAATCTTGTCACATTTGTGAGAGAGGTTTTAACGAATTGCCTCCAATGTTAGAAAAGAAACTTGATGTAATGAGAAAAACAATTCAACACTTTATTGATAAAAAGAATGACAATCAAGCAGATATATATATTGAAGAATTAGAAGTTTTTAAGTCAAATATACCTGATAATTGTATAAAAGTAAAAGATCATGACCATTTGTCAGGAGAATTTAGAGGTACCGCCCATTCTCTGTGTAATTTGGAGTATCAATGTCCGAGATTCGTACCTGTATTTTTCCACAACCTGGCTGGGTACGATGCCCACTTATTTATAAAACAACTCGGAGAGGATGAAGGGGAAATACGATTGATTCCAAATACTGAGGAAAAGTACATTTCGTTTTCAAAGATTCTTAGGTACGACTCTGGAAAATTGAATGAGAAAGGAAACAAAGTAATGAATAAAATTGAAATAAGGTTCGTGGATTCGTACAAATTTCTAGCAAGCTCTTTGGAAAAACTAGTGGGAAATTTAACGAAAGATCAATTTAAGGAACTGGTAAAACATTTTGGAACAGAGAACTTGGAGTTGATGACAAGGAAACTAGCTTACCCATATGAGTACATGGATAGTTCGGAAAGGTACGATGAAACCTGTTTGCCACCTATAGAGAAATTTTACAGCCATCTAAATAAACAAAATGTAAAAGAAAACGAATATAAAAATGCACAAGAAGTTTGGGAAAAATTCGGTATTAAAAACATGTGGGAATTCACCGCGCTTTACAACAAAAGTGACATCTTACTGCTTGCAGATGTGATGGAAAATTTCAGAGATATTTCCCTGAAAACGTACAAACTAGATCCTGCATGGTACTACACAACACCTGGATTCTCATGGGATTGTATGTTGAAAATGACAAAAGTTAAATTGGAACTGTTGACCGATTATAATAAAATTTTAATGATAGAAAAAGGAATTCGCGGTGGAATATCTCAATGTAGTAACAGGTACGCGAAAGCAAACAATAAGTACATGGGTAAACAATATGACCCATCTAAACCTTCGAGTTACATAGCGTACGTAGACGCTAACAACCTTTATGGATGGGCAATGTCCAAATACTTACCATATGGTGGTTTTAAATGGGTAGAGAACTTGTACAATTTAGATATGGATAATTTAGATGTTGAAAATATAAGTGATGAGTCTCCCAAAGGTTATTTTCTGGAAGTTGACTTGGAATATCCTAAAGAACTACACGATTTACACTCGGATCTACCACTTGCACCGGAAAACAGGATTGGAAATACAAAATTACCTAAACTGATGACAACTTTGTACAACAAAGATAGATACGTTTTGCACTACAGGAATTTGAAACAGTGTCTGAGCATGGGGATGAAACTAAAGAAAATACACAAAGTTCTGGAGTTTGATCAATCGGATTGGTTGAAAGTGTACATTGACTTCAACACGGAACTGAGAACGAAAGCGAAAAATGATTTTGAAAAGGAATTTTTCAAATTGATGAACAACAGTGTATTCGGAAAAACGATGGAAAATATCAGGCAAAGAATCGATATCAAATTATGCTCAAACGGAAAGAAACTGGAATTATTGATAGCAAAACCTACTTTTGATCGTAGAACGATATTCACTGAAAATTTAGCAGCAGTTCACATGAAAAAGACCAAAATTCTTTTCAATAAACCCATCTACATCGGAATGAGTATTTTGGACATTTCAAAAACTCTAATGTACGATTTTTATTACAACACGATAAAGAAACAATACGGAGAAAATGTCAAATTGATGTACTGTGACACGGACAGTCTGATCATGGATATAAAGACTGAAGACTTTTACTCGAATATTAAAAACAACATGATTGATCAGTTTGATACATCCGATTATCCGAAAGAAAATGTCTACGGTATACCTCAAGTGAACAAGAAAGTACTTGGAAAATTCAAAGATGAAATGAGCGGAAAAGTAATGGAGGAATTTGTCGGACTAAGATCGAAACTTTACGCACACAAAACGTTCGAGAATCAAAAAGAAACAAAGAAAGCGAAAGGGATCAAGAAAAACGTTATTGAACAGGACATTAAATTCAATGATTTCAAAGAATGTCTGTTGACCAAGAAACCGATCTACAAAACGCAAATGATGTTCAGAACAAACAAGCACGATATTTATACCA
Source organism: Adelphocoris suturalis (assembly GCA_030762985.1). NCBI lineage: Eukaryota > Metazoa > Arthropoda > Insecta > Hemiptera > Miridae > Adelphocoris > Adelphocoris suturalis. Next base: position 9,960,617 of record CM061046.1, read on the forward strand.
TTAAACAGAACAAGAAAGCGCTCAGTGCCTACGATGATAAAAGGTATATTCTGGAAAATGGTATGGATACTCTTGCTTGGGGACATCATAAAATTGGAATAGGAAAAGAAAATTTCGTAGATCATCTGAAGGAGCTTATGAAAACACAAAACGAGAAAGAAAATGGAATTATAGGTAGGATTAAAGTAAATACTAAATTATAATTTTTTATAAGAATCCCTTATAAAAACCTAATATTTTTACATCTCCTCTTCCATCTCCTTTTCCATCTCTCCTCTTACTACAGATTCTCTTACAAATGTAAATATACTGTGCACACTCTTTAGCATATTTTGATTATCCTCTTCGATGCATTCAAAACAAATATTACCATTTAGTACTCTAACACCACAATTTTTGCAAACGTTAATATTTTTGAAAGGAGTAAAATTTAGAATGTTTTCAGTTAGTTTATTTTTTCCATTGAGAAAGTTACGTTTCACAGTTGGTAAATCCAAAAACTTATGATACTTCCTCACGAAATAATCAGTCAGTTCTCCAGATTTAGATACTTCCTGCCACTCGCTCTTGGAAAGACAATTTCCATCTTCGAGTTCTCTTAACGCTTTAAAGTATTCCATTTTATTTATAGTAGAGATCCTTTTAACTTACCCCTCAGAATACTACGAACTGACTGAGTTGCAAAAGACGATGAAATTTCAGATAAGCGCGAATACGAAATCAAGGTAATATTATATCGATAATATTACCATCGTCCACAATTATATTTTTATCTGGGATCATCTTTAAAAAAATCTTTACGTTCAACTCTTGTAGAAATTTCTTATCTCGATTATTACGAATAACGTAATTCTCCAACATATTTTCTTTGATATTTTTCCTTTTATATTTCACGTCTTTTTTCGGAGATACTGGTATTGTTTTCTTAACGGTATTTACAAAATTTTCAACCCCTACATTTTTCAACTGTGTTTTAAAATTTGCAATTTTATCAGCTGAGATTTCTCCGTATACTAGTTGCTCAATAAACCTGTATACTTTCATATCTCTATCTCTATCGATATACGCGAAACATTCAATGAATTCGATATGCTTAAGTGAAAATTGTAAAAATGGATGAGACATTTTTATTTTTATTGGAGAGATCCTTTTAACATACCCCCCAAAAAGTCACTGGTTCTGATGTTTTGTGATAAAAAATGTGTTCTGATGTTTTGTGTTGAAAAATTTTATCAAGGGTCTAACAGAAAAGCATTTTTAACAGGATTTAACAGAAAATCAGTTTTAACAGAGATTGAAGTCGGAATCATTTTTATCAGAGATTTAACAGAAAAGCATTTTCAACAGAGATTGAAGTCGGTGGCCCAGGATGAATATTCGGATACTACTTATATATATATATACATATTAAAAAGCGTTAAAATCCAGGAATCATTCCAGATAGCCTCAAAACAGATTTCGATGAAGAAAATTTTTGAAAATTTTTATTTTAAAATTTTTGGAGCCATTGCAATAGCTTTATTTTCTAAGAAAATTCGCTAAAAGTGGAGAAATTCGAGTTTGATCGGAAAAAGACGCGGTTTTCCTGGAAAAAAAAAAAAAAAAAAAAAAAAACCTTTTAAAAAAAAATTTCGAGAATAGATTAAGATAGAAACATGAATTTGGCGGCAATTTAACCCCAATTTTTTGTGCTGTTTTACGCAAAAAAATTGTTGCGTCTCCGAGCGGTTCACACTGTATTAATGCGGCCAGATGTTTTCAGTTTCCCTGGCCCCTCACTAATCCCTATTCTCAGTTACTGCATGATTAAGCTTTGAAAAAATTTTCCACTTTCTTGAGAATGATTTTCAATTCAAGCAAAATGATATAAGAGAGACACTTACACCAGTATATAGGTCAGCTGCACAGCTGGCCAAGAAAACGGAGCATACTACGAAGATCGTTAAGCCCCTCATCTGATAGTAGTGAATGCAGTTGGAGATGAGGCGATGTTTTTAAAGGTTTTTCCTCCCCTGTAACACCCTGTAAGCTACACTAGGACACAAAAGACAATAAAAAAAAAAAAAAATATTCTTCGTAACATGAACTCTTCTCGGAATCGATATTAAATATAAGTAGTCGAATTCAGCCGATTCCGTAATCAAGTACTTATCGGGTATAGGTTTCACATTCAGTCGTTACAGGAAGAAGATAGGTGTCAGATCTCATGATATGAAATAGGTACCTATATATAGGTTTATGTTTTATATTCATTGCACTAGAATGATCTCTAAAAAACCTCTGCTCACAAGTTTCACAAAGGTTTATTATTTTTTCAGTTGAGTTTGATCGTAGTTTTAGATGGCTTGCGTACGTCATAAGGCCCGTCCAGACTCCTCGGCGTGTCCTATTTCGAGTTGTCACAACCTATACTTCTATAATTATATACGCATGTTTATATTTCTCGATTTGAGCTCCTATCTTTTCAAATAGTTATTGCCTTAATAATATCATTATCTAAGTACGTACGAAAAGTCGAGAGGAAATGTTATTAAATATGCGTAGGAAAAGCATTGGTATTAACACACAAATATGACCTAGAAAAAAACATACATTCATGCCTCGAACGAACGCCATACCCACCTCATGGTGCCGCGGTGTATTATATGGGCATAACACGTAAAAGTGATAAATATCCATTCTCCTTCACTCCTCTGCTACGCCCCTGGTCACCCCAGACACCACAAGGTGCCGCGGCGGCGCCTCCTCTCACTCCCCCCTCCCCCTCATCACCAACCGTGACCCCCTCAAAGCCTCGAAAAAGACACTTTTTCGCCCGTTTTCGGCCCATAGCATCTATGCGAGTAAAGCGATCGGGATGGTTAAACGTTAGGACCAACTATACCCCAAATGGAGTCTATGTGCAAAAGAACGGGTTTTTTAAGTCAATTCTTAGGCCTTTTATGGCCCGGACGGCGAACGGCGGACGGACATTTCAAATTTGGATTCTACGCACCTTGAAACGTAAAGTGATAAAGTTTGAGGGGGGGTTATAACAATTTTTTGCTTCACGATCACATAGGCTTATTAATGGTTATCAACAATTAGGTAACTGGGACATTACAAACATTTTTCACAATATTTTGCTGAAAAACGTACCTAGTTGAATATAATTAATATTTCCTTAAAAATCGACAAAAACTGAAAAAAGCTGAAAATCCAAATTTTTCTTTGAATCTTATGAGATTTTAACACAGAATGTGTGTTAGCCATGGACTAACTAGCCAAAAAAGCTAAAAAAATTTCGTAACAAAATCTGGGACGACAACATGGATACTGATGATGCGGAACTAAGGATCGTGTAACCTGCTGTAACTATGCGATATTTTGTTATGATATTTGATTAGTATGAGTTATTTTGCCATAAAATTGGTTTTTAATAATTTCTTTGTACTCAAATTTCTCAAATTTCAATACAATTTAACATACTATAGTACGATAAGTGATAATTTAAGAAAATTCGCTCATACGATCATGCTCTATGACAGGAACTTTTCATAGTTCCTGTGTCACTTAGCTCAAACCCGAGTCCGTTGGGTGAAGCAGCAATGAATGCAGAAACATAATGTGAATCATAGAGACGCTGGGAATAGGGAATACGAAGTGGGAATAGGGAATCGAATTATTTCATTTGACAGATATTTTGAATTTATTTTATTTAAAGTTGAACCCTTAACGTTTTACTCAACTAGAAAACCCAAGTTTTTCCATCCACTCGCTCAACTTAGTCCAGTCTCTCGTGAGCTTGGCTTTCACAGAGGCCAATATAGTTATAAGTTTTGGAACACAAAGTGTGAAATGTTCGATTCCGCGGATCAGCTTCACGTTTCCTTGGTCCACCTTGAAGTGTGCGAAACATGTAAACGTATGGCTTCGGAAACCAACGTAGTAGGTTGAATCGGGTCGCTGTAAAAACAGACAAATATTAGGTACCTACCTATTGTTAGATTGAAAAACGATACAATTCTACGACATTTCCTACAAAAATTTTCAGCCCATACTCTTTTTCAGAGCCAAAATTATTTTAGAGCCTACCTTTCAGGTTAAAATTCCATTTGACTGATTTTTGACATATTCGACTAGTTTCGCTACAACAATTTCAACACTTATGCCATGCAAGCGTGTTACACATTGGGCGGTTTCTGCCGCGGCGGCAATTTCGCCGTCGCCGCCCGAGAAAATCTGCTTGCTTACACACTGGGCTGTCAAAACACCGTCAATCAGTCGACGGCGTAACGCTGGTTACACATTGGGCGGTTTCTGCCGCGGCGGCAATTTCGCCGTCGCCGCCCGAGAAAATCTGCTTGCTTACACACTGGGCTGTCAAAACACCGTCAATCAGTCGACGGCGTAATGGATGTCATTTAAGCTGTGGTGATCCCGCGGGCTTGGGTTGTAGTTGACATTTCATTATATGTGTACACAGGCCCAATGTGTAGAAAGTAAGTGTGTGTGTTGTGTGTGTATATTGAATGGTGTGAGGATAATTCAACAGGTCAGTTGTATACAAATTATTTAGTGTTTGAGTAATAAAATGGACAGACAACAACTGTTAGCACTGTTATTGTTCCATCGAAGACGAAAGAGGAGAACTAAAAATCGCAGTGTTTGGATCCATCCAATAAACTTAAGGAGAAAAGAATGTGGAACCTTTTACACATTGCTTGAAGACCTGAGGAATGACGAGACTGAATTTTTCAATTATTTTCGAATGTCCGTCAAGTCCTTTGACAAGCTACTGGTGGACTGGGAACTGGCGGCGACGGCAACAACACCGCCAAATGTGTAGACTCGCATTTGGTCACGTACGCCACTGCGAGCCTGAAGGCGGCAGAAAAACAGCCCGCCGCAGTGGCAGTGGGAGGCTGCACAGCGACCGCAAACGGCAAAATGACCGCGCGGCATTTCTGCCGCCCAGTGTGTAAGCTTCCATTTAGATCTTCAGATAACTGCTCGAACGGCGGCGAAAGTGAAATTGCCGCCGCGGCAGAAACCGCCCAATGTGTAACCAGCGTTAGGCTTTCTGAGGCGTCACACCCGCGAATTCCCAGATATTAAGCCGATAGTTGTGCTTTATAAGGCGTTGGTCCACCCAAAACTTGAATATGCATCAACAGTGTGGAGCCCTTTTTATACAGTTCACCGGCATGCCCTCGAGAGAGTACAGAATAAATTCCTGAGGTGCGTCGGGTTAAAGTTGGGAATTCCGTCCGACGAGATCAGTTATTCTTCCCTGATGGAGACCTGCAGAGCCCAACCACTGGACAAAAGAAGAATTCTCGCTGATTTGGTGTTCCTGCATAAGCTGCTCAATAATGAAATCAATTGCCCATCTCTACTTGCCAAGTTCCAGCTTTCCACTCCTCGTCTTACCAGTCGCCATCCCACCTTGTTTCACGTCCCGTTCTCAGCATCTAATTATTTAATAAATTCCCCCTTAAACCGTATCCGCCGTTCAGCCGGATTTTAACGCTTTTATATATATATATATAAGTATATATATGTATGTGTCATTCCAGACGATAACTCTCGATAGAATTGAGATAAAAACTTCGTTCTTTCGCCAAAAAATCAAGCATTTCAAAAGAAAGGATGAGTTCGTCGGACAACACTTTTTGAGCACATTAAATTGGTCAAATTTCAAAAAATGTACTTAAAAAATCACTAAAAAAGGCAAAAAACCGCTAAAAATTAACAAATTTCTATTTTTTAGCAGAATGCTACTCGAAAAAAATTAATCGAACATGAACTAGGACATTTAAAAATTTAACCAAAAAATTTTACTGAAAAATGTACTTAAATTTCATTAAAATAAGCTAAAAATCGATAGGAACACTTGAAAAAATTGTAAAAATCCACAAAATCGTTTGTTCATTGGAATATTACTGACAAAAAGTTAGTTTGCTGTAAAATGTATAATAAAATTTTTATTTGTCCCCAAAGTGCTCAAATTTCAACAGAATTTAACATAAATGTAATACGACCATTTATGAAAATTCGCTCATACGATCATGCTGCATGAGTGGAACTTTTTCAATAGTTCTGTATCCCAACTTCGATCCCTTGTATTATCATCCCCTGTTTTATTTTTATTTTAAATGTTTATCAAATTTCAATAGTACCATAGGTATATGGCCACTTTTCAACACGGCGGACAAATCGAGTCACTGCGCGATAACGCTGGTACTAATGCTCGAATTCACAAAATTTTTATTTTTATTTAACACCCCGAAAATTCTTTATTTTGCTCCGATATGATCTTTTTCAAAGCTCTCAAAATTTTCGAGTTATTCAGTGATGAAGGCCGGATCGTCAGTTCTGTCACGTGTCCCCAGGACACAAAGGTGAACTGTACTTTAAAATATTTACTTTGAGCACTGAACTTCTGAATTTTCTGATATACCGATAATATATTACATATGCCCTCTCTTAAATCCAACAGAAAGTTGGCGAGGAATATTTTTTCCCCAATTTATATTAGGCTCGGAAGTGTTGTCACCCAAACGTTGAATTCAGGGGCAGCCCCTTTTTGGCGGCGCGTGTGGCGGTTCGGGAAATATCCGGAAAAGCTCCCTGCTGCTATCAACATCTTCAGTTGAGTTTTAAGTTCCATCGAAAAATGCCGTAGGTAAGTTCAACAGCAGATTTTTCTCGTAATGAGGGTATAATAAACGCAAAACCGTTGCGTACCTTTATTGTTCATCATTCCTGTCACTTGTTTTTTCCATATTTAAGCATTACAAAAAAACGTTTTAAGCAGGGGAGGTAGTGTTTCCATGGAGCACGAATTCAACCAGTGACTCAGAACAGTTGTAAAAACCAATATGGCTGCCAACTGAACAGTAATGTGCGAAAACGTCATTCCTGTCACGGTCAGTTCTGTCACGTGACAGGACCTGACAGTGTGTGACAGGAATGACGACTTTTATTCAGTTCTCTCGTTCATTCTTTTTGCTCCTTTCAACAAACATTATGAGCTTCGCAACTTTTAAATCCTTTGTAGGATTCATATTCCCAATACAAAATTAATTTCAAAGTGGGGTTTCCTTTTTTTAGCCTTTTTTTACGGGTTATTGAAATCAGTAACGACTGTTCGGAAATGTGATTTTAGCGAATTTTCTTAGAAAATGATGCTATTGGAATGACTCCGAAAATTTTAAAATAAAAATTTTCTTCATCAAAATCTGTTTTGAGGCATTTGAAATGATTCCTGAATTTTAACACTTTTTTATTTGTATATAAATGTACATATGTGTCATTCCAGACGATAAGTCTCGATAGGATTGAGATAAAAACCTCGTTCTTCCGCCAAAAATTATGCATTCCAAAAGAAAGGATGAATTTGTTGGACAACACTTTTTGAAAACAGTAAATTGGTCAAATTTCAAAAAATGTACTAAAAAATCACTAAAATTACAAAACCGGCTAAAAATGGTTAAATTTATATTTTGTTAGCAGAATATTACTCAAAAAAAATTTTATCAACCATGACCAAGGTCATTTAAAAATTGAAGCTCAAACTTATGATGAAAATTGTACTCAAATTTCATCATAAAGTGTGCTAAAAAGTCGATAAAAATTTTAAAAAAATCTAAAAACTCAAAATCTTTGTATAGAAGATTATTTTTTACAACAAGTTTTTTCACAATAAAATTAATTGGTAACAATTTCTTAGCGCATAACCTTCTCAAATTACAACTTAATTTAACTGAAGTGTAATACGATAATTATGGGAAATTCGCTCATATGATCATGCTGGAAGACTGGAACTTTTTTTTCTGTTAGTAACCCATGTTCTACTTCAGTTCTTTGATATTAGGTATGGATATATAATTGGGCATTACATATTTTCCAGGTTTTCCTTTTTCTGCGCATCTTAATTCTCGTTTTTACAATTTTCAGTCTTCAGAATGGCCCCTCAGAAGAAGAAAGAAACAGCAGAAAAAATAAGAAGTAGAAGCGAAAAAAGATGTTTCCCCTTTGTTTTACTGGACAATGACACATTTTTGTTGGTTCTTTATACTCAGTAAAGTGTTCTATTTTTGATCTACCTATTAGGTGAGAATTTTTAAATGTTAAACAAATTTGCTATCCTGTAATTTTTCTTGTCTATTTTTGATATTTTTGCGTTTTGTTCCTTTTTATAGTTCAGTTTCCTACATATTTCTCAGTAAATCTCTTTATAAATCTTGTTCCTAGGTAAGTTATTTATATTTCTGCAAGAGAATAGATTCAGACTGATCTCTACAGTTGGTCGCATCTACTGTCCTTCCTATATGACTGAACTTCTCTTCGTCGTCAATAGTTGAAATATTTTAAGTGTTCAAAAGAATTTTGTAATAAATAAAATATTTTCTACGAACCTCCCGAGTACTTTGATCTCCTTTCAGGTCTTATTGTATGTGAATGCATACATTAAATTATGCTGGACACCCTCTTTAGTTCAGATCCGGTCATTTCTGTCACATGTTAGTCAGTTCTGTCACACTGCATAAAACACTCATAAGTATTCTATAAAATGAAATTTCAAATGATCCCCTATCACATCTTCTTCCAAAAGATCTTCTTTTGTAGCTACCGTCTTTGAATGAAATGTCATCTTCTTTAATTGTACTCTATATGTAATATAAGATATGTGAGAATGAAATTGACCATCAAAACCGTAAAAAACTGAAAAATTCTTTAATTGAAAAATTATGCTCAGCAGACATTGCCGCAAGTAATACCAGACTTAAGCGAAAAACCAACAACGAGAACTTCAGAGTGACTTCATCATCAAATACAGGCGTGACAGGACTGACACTTCGCAACAACTTTTAGAGCTTCTACTTGGAGAAAAAAATTGAAAAACTCAAAATTCAGCTCAGCCGTTTTGGGGATGGGTTCCCAAACGTTTTCTTGAACGAAAAAAAGTTTTTCCAGCGGATTTTAATTATATTGGTTCGACAAAATTTTCTTGAGTCAATTTGTCCGTCGTGTTGAAAAGAGGCCATATATATTTTTTTTCTTCCATTTTTCATTCACTTGCCACACTGTATTACTTACTATATTTTTTTCAACTCTGTATTATGTTTTTCCTTGTAAATTGAGCTTGCCCGTACTAATAAATAAATAAACACTTTAAATTCACCCTGTATAATGCGTTAAACTAAGAACATTCGCTCATATGGTCATGATGCATGACTGCAATTTTTTGTAAAAGTTGCGGGTGTAAGCAATGTAGGACACCTCGAAATAGGCACCAACTCGACTTCCGTGGATTCAATTATGGCTTGTGTAATCGAAAAATCGTTACCTGGGGGTAATCAGGTTTTCCAATGCAACTGCCACAATTGCAGGAGCCAAATCACTGTTGTATGTTATCTCCTGGCCTAATTTAGAAGTGGGGAAATTAAACGGAACTGGATAATCAAAGATTCAAGTCGGACAGATGTCAGAATAAATGGATTCCGAGACTTGTGAACCCGACGACAGTCTGCTGCCTCTATTACATAAGTATTCCGGAACAACAATGTTATATTGATCCTGATAATACTTAGTTTATTTACTTAGTTTATTGTTGTCACACAAATTGCAACGCTTCCCAGGATTTGTTTGAGAAATGTCTGAAAAGCAAGCAATGCAGACACCCTCCAGTAAAGCATCCATGTCCACCTCAATCATCATCAGGGGTGAATCCGCATAACCAAACTACAAATCCACTACATTTACCAATCACGATTAGAAATAAATGAATCGTTTATTTCAGAAACCACCTACCCAAGCGACAAAAATTCAAAAAATGTTGTTTTGGTTTTACTGTTCTCTTCAGAGATGAATACATCGTTTAGTGCAGAAATGACAAATGTTCCATTTCACCAACGCTTTTTGACAGCCTTGAAAAGAAACCGTTTATTTCAGAAATAATCCAAGCGCCGTCGCTGTAGCCCAAGCGCACTGAAGCGTGTAGGTAGTCTAATTGTACGAAAATTTTCCGTTTAATGCCTAGTAAAAACCACTCTAGTTTATATTTAAGTGTGTCTTTTACTTACCTTTGATACCAAAACAGATGAAAATTAATCGTTTGACTTAATTTCAATAATAATTTTTAAAAAAATCATTTTGGATTTATTCATTTATTGCAGAAACCACCTAAGTGCAAAATTTTCAAAAATCTCAAAAACAACTCAAAAACTTGAAGGGGAAAAATTTTTTTTAAACAAAATAGATCATTCCAATTGCATGTTCTTGATTCGGTAAAAAAGTATTTGAAGGAGACTAGACCTATACTTAAGCTGCAAAACAGTTTTTTTTAGTTTTCCAAAAGTTGGAAAAAGCGCACTTAGGTGTTTTCTGAAATAAATGATTCAAATACAAATAAAGCAGTTGAAAGTCGTAAAACCTCAAAAATAATGTACTAGGAAGGGTTGTGTTGACCCCCCCAGCATGAAACGCTAGTAACTTTATCAACTTTAGGCAACGTTGAGATGTCTGAAGTGTTTTTTTCCGAGGTCAGCTTTTTCGACCATTGCGCATCCTGGCGTAGCATTTTTAAACTCACTTGGGAAAATTAGAACTCGTTCTAATTTTTAACTTCACGCAAGATAAATGCTAAACACAACCCTTGGGGAGATAACAATTCAATGAAAAACACCTAGGAGCCCTAACCTGACAGATTTAATAAAAATGCATTCCGTCAGAATGCGCTGTTTTAACACTTATTCCTCCTCAACATTCACAGCTGACCTTGGAAAAAAACACTTTGCCTTCTTCACGTTTAGGCATTAAAGATGCCGAAAAAATGCTAATGTGATACAGCCTTCATCGTTCTGTTATCCTTGAAGTCGTGATATAATTTTGTGATCCCGTAGTAGGTACCTACTCGTAATCTCAATACCGCACCCTGGTTGTTGCTGAGCCTCCCTACTAGAGCATTGACAATAAGCTCCCCAATGAGTAGCGAAGTTGGTGATTGAAGACTGATGATAGTCTTCGGAGGTGTAGTGGTTAGCGTTACAAACTATTGAGCCTAGGGACTCAAGTTCGATCCCAGGTTCGGGCTTACATTATTTTAAATATTTTAAGTCATATGTTAAAGCTCTAAAAAATTAACTGGTGGCGTAATCTGCGGATTATTCCCTGCAGGGGGTGTGGGAAGTGAAGAAAAGTCGTCCTTTAATTCCTTACTTCCCCTGTAAGGGAGCGTCAATTTATTTGATACCGGTTTCGGTCTTAATACAGACCATCCTCAGTAAAAAAAAAAAAAATTAAAAACTCCGAGCATCCTAGGAGCAAATAAAACAGGCATAAACGTCGGCAATAACATGAGAGAGAAAACTTAACATTACAACTAGCAACTAATAGGCAAAAGGAACAAACATACCTTCAAGAACATCAATGTTTGTCGTTAAAACGTCATTTTGATCTATTAGTCTAACGACCTAAAAAGTCATATTTTAAAACGTCATTTTGATCTATTAGTCTAACGACCTAAAAAGTCATATTTTAAAACGTCATTTTGATCTATTAGTCTAACTACCTAAAAAGTCATATTTTAAAACGTCATTTTGATCTATTAGTCTAACTACCTAATCTGCATTTTACTAAGGAATGGACTACTTGATGTTATGTATTTTTGAGATGCGAGCATCCAGACCACAAAACTATACAAATCATTCTGATCTATTTGTCCAACTAATCTGAATTTTTACTGAGGGATTGACTACTTGATGTTATGTAATTTTGAGATGCGAGCTTGCGAGCATCCAGACCACCAAACTACACAAATCATTCTGATCTATTTGTCCAACCAATCTATATTTTAGCTGCGGACATAGATTAATAAAAATTGGGGCCCTGTGTCTGGGTCAATCCCCGCTTCTCCCGTGGGACTCTGTTTAAGAGTAGATATCATGAATACTGGGTGACCCTACGCCGGAAGAGGGGCTCTCAACGAAAAAGCTATACAGATAGAACTATAACATATTTCTATAATTTACGAAAATTAGCTTATCTGATCATGCTTTATGACTCGAACTTCAATATTTTGTATTTATTGCATAGATCTTCCAACAAGATCGTTTACACTGGGTTTGAGCTTATATTATTGCTTGGAATTGGATCAGAAAGCACGTTTTATTTCCAATTTAGGTGTTCTAAAAATGTTGCTATCAATCATTACATCTCCTTCTAATGTTTGTGTATTATCATGTCCAATAAACATGGTATAAAGATTGTGGAATTTAATTATACTAATGAGCAAATTTAAATGGCGATGTACTGACTGACTGATTCTCTTCTACAAACCCCAAGTTGCAGTAGGTAATACAAAATAAACGCTAATTCCCTCCTTCAAGTCCATGGAAGGCAATAACCCCTTAGATCTCGAATAAAATTAAATTTTACGACTAGGAAAGCACCAAAATATAATAACTCTTCACAGATTCATAGAAACCCTGTGGTGAGTTGAATAAGAAAATTGCGCCCCTTCACAATCAGCTGAGAAGGTAGCCCATTTGATACCAATAATAATCGATTATTGACTCTCGACGCTACCACCCATTGCCGCAAGTATAGGCATCGATACCAAAAAAGTATCCTATATCGGTGTTATCGCGACGTCCCTAGGATAGTTGCAGACCCAACGAGCTTATAAAGCCTAGTACGCACTGGGATTCTTTATTCGGACTCTTTGTCGCAGAGCTGCGTCTCGGACTCATTTTCTTGCATCCGGGACGCTCGGCGACATTGATTCTTGCATCTAGTGTGTTGCGTTTTAGTATTTTTTGAGTCCCATACGGAATGGGATTCTTTATACAATGTCGCGCAACATTGAGTCAGTGCGTAGGTACGTGAATATCGAACAAAGTGGGCCTCTCACCGGTGTATCTTCGTTGTTATCGCTTTGTAGTTATCGTTGATATGATTGTAGCTAAAAACGGGTAAAAATTGTTAATTTTTTTTAGCAGAAACGTAGTCAAAAGAACTTTATTAACAATAAACTAGAAAAACAAGAAATTGGTGCTGAAAAAAATAGGTAGGTACTTAAATTTCATTAATATTTGTCAAAAATGGATAAAAACAGCTAATAAAAAAAAAGCTGAAAGTCAAAAATAGCTTCATTTTTTTCGAAAAATTTGCTAAAACATTTTTTGAATTGCCGAAAATTATTTAGGACAAGTTTATTTGCCACAAAATCGGTAGTGAACATTTCTTCCTAGTTAAAATCCTAAATTTTCAAAACAATTTAACAAAATATACTAAGATAATTTACGAAAATCCGCTCATACGATCATGCTGCATGACTGGAACTTTTTACTAACTTATTAAGTCGTCTTATAAAATCGATTTGACATCAAATAGCTGGATTATCCAATTAACGCTGTTTCCAACGGTGGTCATATTTTTGATTTTACAGTGATCTCAAGTGGAGTTATGCTCGGTTGAAGGTAGAAAACATATCTTAAAAGTGAAATTACTCAGAAAAACAAAGCATAAAAATAAATCTCTAGCAAGTACTTTCGATCAGAAATGAGCTCTAGAATTGACCCATGAAGCACAATAATTACACCCTTCTTAGTGGTTGGCGCAGATGGGCTATCTAATGCAGATATAGTAGAACATCATGTAATAGTTTTTTGCCTTCTTGTTCTAGTCTTCTCAACAGTTTGCTTCAGATCAGGTCACACACTCATCTCTACTCTAGACACTCTCGGAACCTCTCCCCCCCTTGTCTATGATGTCACAGCAGCTTTGTGGCCCCTCCACAAAAGATGATAATGGCCTCACGATATGAAGAAAACCGTTAAAAAAACTGAGTGTTAATGAAGGGTCCAGCATCCACCAATGCGGTGGCTTTTTTTTAGTAGCATATTTTTACTCCGTAGAGCTATGTAAAGTGCTACTGCAATCCCCGAAAGCTCGACCTCGTTCAACATGGCTCAGGTTCAAACTAGATGCGTACACGATTTGCAGAGCGACAATGTTGCGGGGCAAAGAATCTGAGACATAGACATGAAGCCGAGCGTCTGCAACAATGAGTCCGAACAATGAATCCCAGTGCGTACTAGGCTTAATAGGATAGAGAGAGGGTCGTGGAGGGGGAAAGAGCCACTTGAGACAGCTCAGTCGGGGGGTAAAACCAGGTAGCCAATGAAAACGATAGCAGCATCAATGTACGTTACTGAAAATTTCAATTCGAATTCGTTATTAAAACCGAATTTTCCCAAAACCGCTAAATCTATAAATATTCAATTATTTTATCTGTTTCCCATGTGATTATTTAGGTCTTCTGTTGTTTCTTCTCTCAACTGAACACATTATTGGTGTACATAATAGGTTTGTTCGCAGTGACCATCAAACCGGTAAGAAATGGTTGGAAACGCGTTTGGGGCGTTCGCAGTGTCCATTTGAGGAAATCTATGACTGTATAGCATCCATAGTGGTCCGTTCGCAGTGACCACCTAACCAGTTTGAAACGCGTTGTGGATCGGTTAGACCGGTCAGAGAAATTTCTGCTGACCGATCTGACGGTTTGTCCCCCACCACACCGCTACTCGAAGTAGCCAATCAAATCATTCCACTGTGAGATGTAGGGTAGCGGGAGCTCAGCGAGCTGAGAGATGATAAGCCAGCCGAACGAGATGAGAAAGCTGTCGGACATCTGCATGACGTGCACTGTTCACTAAGTTCTACCGTTGCATTTACCCTCGTTTTAATTGTACGGTTATTTATTGAAAGTTTCCTACTAGTTGTGTGATATGGAAAATCTTATTGGTGACAACGACGTAGAATGGGAATCTTCGTCTGCAATAGCAACAAAATACAAAATCAAACAGTAAAATGTTATTACTTAATCTCAACTGAAGAGTTATTTGTAAAGCTATTAACATTAAAAATTAAGAACGACGGTCGACTTCGATTTAAATTCTTCCCGCGAGATAAACACAACATTCTCCCACAAAATCATCAGCTGGAGGCAAGAAAAGATTGAGCATGGATTTCTTATTCCTGTTGGAAGGTTTGTTCCCAATGAATATTTATCATTTTTCAACCTGTCTGTTGTCTTGCAGGCCATCTCTTTACGGTTCAGGTTCTTTGTTCATACATGAAATGTTTACCTATTCGAAGGATGAGGCGAGCCCACCAAGCAGGTTACAGCTGTTGGAGGCTATGCGACGGTTAACTTCAGTCAAACCCGTTCGCAGTGCGGATTTGGTCACAAACGGTTTGAAATTAGGTGTTGGTCACGCATGCGCACTAAACCAATCACAAACCTGGTCGCCAATGGTTGGTAACCGTTTCCAACCGGCACTGCGAACAAAGCTATTAGCTGTGTTTTTGTTTCTTGCATTTTATTTGTTTTACAGCTACAGTTAAGATACAGGTGAAAATAATATAATGAACTAGTAAAATGAAAATAACAGAGAAGAATAATAAAACCTCAACTCGAACTCAGATCTTAGTCGACCGAATTTTCATAGACAATCGTTATTCCGTGGCGGGAGCGTTCACAAAGTTTAGAGTTTACGATCAAAAAACTGGAGGGTGCGGCCGCGACAGGCAAGTTTTAAATGAGGTTTTATAACAGTGTTGGAGGTTACCCCCTACTATACGATTGTAGGCTCCTTCGAGAAAACTGGCTTCATGAGCTCCCACAGTTCAACAGACACATGCCCTCTCTATCCTATTATAAGCTCTTTGCTCCTAAGTAGGGATGCGTATAGATACTCGATATTTCAAAATATCGATATTTTCCACCTCATATCGGTATTTTTGTAACGATACTGTGCCCTCCGATATTATTGAGTATCGATACTTGCTTTCCGATATTTTGAAATATCGGGAATTTTTTCCTCAACAACTTCAACAAACTTAATTCAATTTTTCGCCCCTTCGAGAAAACTGGCTTCATGAGCTCCCACAGTTTAACACTTGCGTCTCCGTGGAGCTCACATATAGGGATCCCCCACTCTTATTTACTGCCATCGAATAGCCATTCTCGATAGTATCGATTCAGCCTCCCAACACATCGACTTGCTCATTTTGAAATCAATTGACCTGAGCGCCAAAATTGAAAAAGTTCCAGTCAATCCCTTAGTAAAAATGCAGATTAGTTGGACATGTAGATCAGAATGAAGTGTATAGTTTGGTGGTCTGGATGCTTGCAAGCTCGCATCTCAAAAATACATAACATCAAGTAGTCAATCCCTTAGTAAAAATGCAGATTAGTTGGACATGCAGGTCAGAATGAAGTAAATAGTTTGGTGGTCTGGATGCCCACAAGCTCGCATCTCAAAAATACATAACATCAAGTAGTCAATCCCTTAGTAAAAATGCAGATTAGTGGACTTGTAGGTCAGAATGAAGTATATAGTTTGGTGGTCTGGATGCCCACAAGCTCGCATCTCAAAAATACATAACATCAAGTAGTCAATCCCTTAGTAAAAATGCAGATTAGTGAACTTGGAGGTCAGAATGAAGTATATAGTTTGGTGGTCTGGATGCCCACAAGCTCGCATCTCAAAAATACATAACATCAAGTAGTCAATCCCTTAGTAAAAATGCAGATTAGTGGACTTGTAGGTCAGAATGAAGTATATAGTTTGGTGGTCTGGATGCCCACAAGCTCGCATCTCAAAAATACATAACATCAAGTAGTCAATCCCTTAGTAAAAATGCAGATTAGTGGACTTGTAGGTCAGAATGAAGTATATAGTTTGGTGGTCTGGATGCCCACAAGCTCGCATCTCAAAAATACATAACATCAAGTAGCCAATCCCTTAGTAAAAATTCAGATTAGATGGACATGCAGGTCAGAATGAAGTGTATAGTTTGGTGGTCTGGATGCTCGCAAGCTCGCATCTCAAAAATACATAACATCAAGTAGTCAATCCCTTAGTAAAAATGCAGATTAGTGGACTTGTAGGTCAGAATGAAGTATATAGTTTGGTGGTCTGGATGCTCACAAGCTCGCATCTCAAAAATACATAACATCAAGTAGTCAATCCCTTAGTAAAAATGCAGATTAGTGAACTTGGAGGTCAGAATGAAGTATATAGTTTGGTGGTCTGGATGCCCACAAGCTCGCATCTCAAAAATACATAACATCAAGTAGTCAATCCCTTAGTAAAAATGCAGATTAGTGGACTTGTAGGTCAGAATGAAGTATATAGTTCGGTGGTCTGGATGCTCACAAGCTCGCATCTCAAAAATACATAACATCAAGTAGTCAATCCCTTAGTAAAAATGCAGATTAGTGGACTTGTAGGTCAGAATGAAGTATATAGTTTGGTGGTCTGGATGCCCACAAGCTCGCATCTCAAAAATACATAACATCAAGTAGTCAATCCCTTAGTAAAAATGCAGATTAGTGGACTTGTAGGTCAGAATGAAGTATATAGTTTGGTGGTCTGGATGCTCACAAGCTCGCATCTCAAAAATACATAACATCAAGTAGTCAATCCCTTAGTAAAAATGCAGATTAGTGGACATGTAGCTCAAAATGAAGTGTATAGTTTGGTGGTCTGGATGCTCGCAAGCTCGCATCTCAAAAATACATAACATCAAATAATAGTCAAACCCTTAGTGAAAATGCAGATTAGTTGGACATGCAGGTCAAAATGACGTTTTAAAAGTATATTTCGGGAGTTCTATGAGCAAAACAAAAATGACCATGCAGCTGGATTCTAACCCACCACCTTCGTCTCACAAGACCGTTATCCTATCCATTGGACTAAGCCACAGCCGTTGATTCTGAAAACAATCACAGTACTTCACCGCTCCGTAGGAAATGCTTTTGAAGGAGGTCTCCAGAGCACTCTGAACCAGCTCCTATCACTGCATCTGATTGCATCGATGTGTTAAGAGGCCGAATCGATACTATCGAGACTATTCGGTGGAGGATCCCTATATGTGAGCTCCACGGAGACACAAGTCAGTTCAACAGACACATGCCCTCTCTGTCCTATTATAAGCTCTTTGGGCAGACCCATCAAGCAACGATATCCTACTTGATTAGTCACACACATACAAACACTTGTCGTTTTTCTTATGGATTTTATTTCAGGGAGTTTTCCGTTTAGATTCTCCATGGTTCAGGGTTACTTTCATCCCACAAAAACGAAATACACTTAGCCCTCCTCACTAATGAGGAGCGCTCTAAAAAATGTATGCGAACGTAGAAAAGAATTTCAGTTTAAAATGATTTCCGGACCCCTTGGGTACTCACTATAATAGACCACATCTAAGAAGATCCAATATTGTAGTCCATAATGTATATATATCTTTACCTACTACTAATTAACAGTTTGTAGAACCTACACATTTTGACGTTACTTACTACTTCAATGACGACATCATCCCTGTCTCTAGCTAGAAATGTATCTTGCATTATAGGCGAGTCTTGCTTTACAGCCTCCTCCAACCATGATTCGTACTCACGCCTTAACTTTGGTGATAAACTGCTAATCTTCAAAACCTGGAAAATAACAAAACCACGTTGATCTGTTCATAATCGTTATCAGACGGAATTCCACTTTGTGTCAATCTTGTTGAGAATATGTGCCTCAACTAAAATGTGACTAGAAAGCGGAGACAAGAAAATGCGGTTTTTAATGTTGCGTGCACTTGAAAATAAGTTGGGTGTGGCACATAGCTTTCTCGTTTCTGTAACATTGGAATGTTTCAATAAATATTTAAAGATCATGTAATAAGAAAATTATGCTTGATAGATGTTGTGTTTGCACATGCTCGAGAGGTACCAATGATTCGGGCGGGACAGAGTTCATTGTGCACCACCTACAGTTTAAACTGTTCACTCTCTGAAATTGTCATTGAAATCGGATGGAAACTATAAGCCTTTCCTGTTAAAATGCTATGACATCCTCTAACACAGCATAGCTTCACCATCCTAGGCTCGAAATCAAGAACAATCAAAATAATTCAGTATACCACTGCTACCTTGTTGAAGATACGGATGAAAGTAATATAATAAACTAGTAAAATGAAAATAACAGAGAAGAATAATAAAACCTCAACTCGAACTCAGATCTTAGTCGACCGAATTTTCATAGACAATCGTTATTCCGTGGCGGGAGCGTTCACAAAGTTTAGAGTTTACGATCACAAAACTGGAGGATGAGGCCACGAGGCAGTAAAGTTTTGAAATGAGGTTTTATAACAGTGTTGGAGGTTACCTCCGACCATAGGATTGTAGGCTCCTTCGAGAAAACTGGCTTCATGAGCTCCCACAGTTCAACAGACACATGCCCTCTCTATCCTATTAAAAGCTCTTTGCTCCTAATGACAATATTTGCCGATTGATAACACGAATGGCCGTGGGTGGGAGGGACAATAAACAGATTTAAGCGACGGAACATTTACCCCTTTACTTGAATGTAAATTTTGATGTTTCGCTCATTTAGGAGCCTGTTAGCGTGGGAGCAGATGCTATGAGGTTACTTTTGGAACTAAAAACGAAAAATCAGAAAAAATGACATAACCGAGCTATTCCAATAACTGAACATACGTTAGAAAGGAGCACTGGAGAGGTTAGCCACGTACCTGCAATAATTGTTGCCAACTATGGGTGATATTCTCGAGACTTGGACACTAGCGCATTCTTACATCGAGGCAAGGCGAAATCGAAGTTATTTCACCTTGTTGTCATGGTGACGAGTAAACAATGCGAAAATGCGCCATTTGTAGCCACAGCTGGACAACTGCATAACATAGTCTTACCTAGTTCCTAGTCAATAGTTTCATTATTTGTAATTTGCAAGGTGATAAATTGTATGCAAATCACATCATTATTATCAGTTGATGACCTCAAACGCTACGAACGCAAGATTTAATATGTCGGGTAGAGATCTATATGAAATATGTGTTGGGGAGTTGACATGTACAAGTGTTCTAGATGTTCCAGACATCAGCCGCGAAGATGTTGTGGATTACCTATCTAGTTTTAGAACTGTTCTTTGAATCAATTGAAACTAAAAATCTTTAGAGTACTGTGAAAGTGGTCATGTGAAAGGATGTGCTATGAGAGCTCTGCCAGCCTGGAATAGTAATTATCACACGTGGAAAGGTGAGTTCCTAGAGGGAAGGTACACCTACGTACTTTCCGTATATTATTACTTGTTCAAGTACTTCATTGATAAAAACGAAAGTAGGTATCTAATTACCTTTTTTGTCCCTAAAATTTGCGTAACTGCAAAACTCGCGCAATAACTGCACTGCCAATGCCGTCTTTATGAAATCTTACCTTCAGAAGAATGCATTTCAAGGTTTTTTCCTTGCAGCTGGTTTTTAATTCATGTTGCATATTCCCTGATTCGATATTTGACAAACTTGCTAATCAGCGGTTGTATTCGTTGGCAAAGCAACGACCCACCTACTTTGTTTGGGCACTTTAAACCAACAGCAAATCTGGTAGGACGTACGTACCTACCTAAGTAGTTTCGTTTCTTGGTATAGGAACAACCTGCCTTGTTTACTTTGACAAACTATCAAATCTCTCCTTTTATTCATTCAATATAACAAGTAAAGCTTCCCCAGTTAAGCATAGTACTACGAACTTATAATAAAACGCTGATGAAGCTACCTGAGCAATGGCTAGGTACCTACACAGCAGTAGGTACAGACATCTGAAGAATTTTCAATCATCTTTTCTTTACTATTTTTCAGGTTAATAGTTATTCTCAAAGTCTAAACGAATGAAGTTCTTTAGTTTTCTGATACTGATTAACTACAATAGTTAGTAGGCTCCTAGTCCAAATAAAAACTCGTTCACGTTAGATTGGTAAGAGATTGACAGCAATCTACAATCAATTATTGCGCTGGCAGGCACGATTATTATAACATTTAGTCGAATTGAAACTTTGTATTGCTACAATACCCCAAGAAACCTTTTTCAACAGTCGCAACGAAGTCTATGGCACACGTTGTCCTCAAGCCAGGAATATTTCTTTCCTCCACAATCTGATTTTGGGCCGTTTCAACTGTGCATCACTCTTAGTTGAAACTCCGCGTACCCCGTGCTGCTTCTCATTCAAAAGATTTGTTTTGGGTCCCGATCTCTCCTACGAGCTACACATTACCACCGCCCATTAGCCAGAATGTTTAGTGTCCAATTTATTACTCTTGTGGTGAAAACCACCCCCTCTTTTCAACAGCCCTTTTCAGGGCTACCAAAAAGAGGTAGACACAACACAAAAATATTTATAAGACGTCGAGTTATAACTCCGTCAAACAAAATATTTCACCAGAGAGAAAATACGAAATTCTCTCCCAAAAGTGAAATATTAACTAATAACATACAAGGCGACCTCCCTAGACACTTACTGGGCGAGAGAGATGCGACAAGTATCTCGAACCAAGTCGCCTTGAACGAGGAAACTCAAACAGAAAATCAAACGTCCTCTAAAACTAGCAAGGACAATTCAAACAAGCCTACTCGCCAATCAGAAACACTGATTACACGAGAGACAATAGGCGAACCAACCAAGAGGCGGCAAGCAACCACCTCTGGTCCAGCAGCCACCCCGGGGACCCCGTCTGAACAACGGACGCAGAGAAAACACCCGAGGTCCCCGTCTAAACTCAAGGTCGTCGGCTCCGCGACGGACGCTCGTAAGCCACCCCCGGGGACCCCGTCGCAGCGACGGACGTGGGGAAACCACCCCGGAGGACCAGCTCAGCTATCATACTCGCAGATACTGAGAAAACAATGTGCGAGCCAATGAGATTACACAGTCGAATTAACGAAATTAAGCGGACCAATCAGGAGGCGGCAGGAGGCGGCCACCTCCCTATAATTACCCCGCTCGGAGCCCTCCGGATTCATTCCACTCTCCGCTCTCGACGACTACACCTCGAAGTACGAAGATTTCTACACGCTCTACGCTGACGAACCTTCTGCTCCCGAGTTCATCTCAAGAACGGCTTCCTACTGCTTTCTACAAGACCTACCTTCTCTCCACGCAGATCTCGCATTGGCATCTACGAGTCCAGTGATTATTCATCCTGCTCATTGCCCAACGTAGTTCTTCTGTCAGGACGCCACCCGGTACATCTATTGATATTCTCATTAGATCGTACGCCCGCTGGGACGTTCCGAGTCGTGTCGCCCGGGTTTCGTAGCACTAGGCTCGTCACCGACCGCTGTGGGCACGCCGGTAAATTACTCAGCTCATACACTCTAATTTACCGTCCAAGGAAGTCTTTTTCAAGACTACAAGGTAGGACCCTGACATCCGAGCAAAGGAAAGAAGCTCTGTCAAGCGAGTCCACCTTCCAAACCCTCTATTTCTATACATAGAGGTATCGAAAACGAGTTAATAAACTCGGATATTTCGATGGAGCGCCGCCCGTCCTATTTCCTCATGCAAGGGGAGGCGGAACACGGCGCGGCCGGGCCTCTTAGCCCACGCAGCGCTACCTACCCGCTGCTCGGCCAGTCCGCTGTTCCTAGCGACGGCTCAAGGCTCGATCCTCACGACGAGATCGCCTTCTCACCTAACGTATTCACGAAGGAAACGTTAGATCAAGCCTCACCTACACAAAAGTTCGAGGATACCTTTCAGACCCGCTCTGAAGTCAATCATTATGATTCGACAAAGATTTCCGAATATCCACGATATTCTACACAAGGCTACCCGGCCGATCCGAGTGTCAAATACACTCCAAATGTACAAAAAACAAAGGATACTTTTCAGTACCTCAACCAAGCTCAACATATTCCTCCTACAGAAATAAATCTTAGGCCGGAATATTACGAAACGGCTCAGTACCAAACTGATCGAACCCAGCACCCACTATGCGAGCCCAGTGCTCCACGCGGCTGCGACACGAACTATCCCTCAGTTCATCCCGCCAAGCAAGCTGACCTTGGCGATTTCGCTCACATTCCTTACAGGAATACCGCAGGGACATCAGGAATTTCAAATTTCATTATGGAAGGGGTTGAATGGAGGGGGTAATAGTAATAAATCATGATGTTTTTGTTCAATTATGAATTTGGTCTAGTTTTGGAGAATTCGTCAGAAGTTTCAAATTTCATGTTGGAAGTTTTATTATGGAAATTTACTGTCTGTTGAGGGGGTTAATGGGGGAAAGGGTAATTCCGAGAAATCGTGATATTCTTGTTTTTTCTATTATGTAAACTCTCTCCAAAATTATATACAATCCATTCATAGGGACGTCCCTGTAAAGTATGGATTACTTACCAATATGTTGATTCAAGTAGCTATAGTTCACAGTTAGTTGCTATATAACTAATTATATCCGACTCTGTATATACTTACATTAGGTGTTGGTTGTGTTGTGGAACTAGCTGCAGTGCTGGCCAAGAAAAAGGAGTATGCTATGAAGATTATCGAACCCCGCATGACATAAGAATCGATGTAGGTATTTAGAAAAGTGGCAATACTTCTGAATGTTTCTTAAGAGTATTGTTACAAACATCAGGTAATAGGACACAATAGGCCATAAACCACGTAACATAAACTCTATAGAATCGAAATTGTAATATTTAAGCTTATTCAGTCAACCATTTACCAATTGATGCCCAACAGTGTTTACGATTTGACATAGGGAATATCATTAGAGGCATCTAAATTGTTGGTCTACATTGTTGGCTCATGTTGTAGTCTGAACCGATCTCCAATACACAGTGACCGTCCCCAGACCTACAATCCTAACCTTCGTTATTAGCTGAACACATATATATTATATTCGACAGACATGTAAACATCAAACACAGCGGAACAACTGTCTCTCAGGCGAGTTTTCCAAATGATATTTTTATAAGGTAGGTTCCTAGACTAATAGAATAACTAGAGGCCTGTTAGGACTTGGAAAGCCCTAATCTAGTCGGTATAACAGTAGTACTTGCCTAACAGGAATTCAGCACATTATAGTAACGACATAAGTCCTACCTATCAAATTTCAACTTCCTACAGTGAACAGGAAAGCATTTAGCTCACTCAGCTGATCAGAAAAGACCCAATCACAACCTTTCTTACTTACCGACACTTTTCCAACAAACATGGGGCAGTGCTGATTCTGAATTATACATAAAGACCGTTCGGAATTATACATAAAGTCCGCTAAGTTCTTCAGTTTCAATTTCTTCGTTCAGAAATAACTCTCCTAGATGTTAGTAACTACACTACGTTTCTTACTTACCGTGAGAGGCCTGTTAGGGCTTGGAAAGCCCTAATCTAGAACACGATCATGATAAGCACAGAGACGGACGGCGACACTTAGGGCCGTCTAACACTGAAATCGGTCCGCGAAGTTTTCACAATTTCAAAGATCGTTCAGAAATAACTCTCCAAGATTTTAGTAACTACACTACGTTTCTTAATTACCGTGAATTGATGGCAACTGTTGTTACCGCCACAGCCTAATAAACAACTCTCGTTGATAAGGACCGCCTAGAACACGATCAAGGCGGGTATAGAGACGAACGGCGACACTTTTGCAACAAACTTGGGGCCGTGCTGATTCGAATGAGCAGTCTAACACTAAAATCGGACCGCGAAGTTCTTCACAATTTCAAAGACCGTTCGGAATTATATATAAAAAAAATTCCGAATCAGCACGGCCTCAAGTTTGCTGCTAAAGTGTGTTTCACTTCACTCGTCTGTTAATGTCCCAGAGAGTCTACTTATCAAATTTCAACTTCCTACAGTGTACAGGAAAGAATTTAGCTCACTCAGCTGATCAGAAAAGACCCCATCACTACGTCTCTTACTTACCGACACTTTAGCAGCAAACTTGAGGCCGTGCTGATTCGGAATTTTTTTTATATATAATTCCGAACGGTCTTTGAAATTGTGAAGAACTTCGCGGTCCGATTTTAGTGTTAGACTGCTCATTCGAATCAGCACGGCCCCAAGTTTGTTGCAAAAGTGTCGCCGTTCGTCTCTATACCCGCCTTGATCGTGTTCTAGGCGGTCCTTATCAACGAGAGTTGTTTATTAGGCTGTGGCGGTAACAACAGTTGCCATCAATTCACGGTAATTAAGAAACGTAGTGTAGTTACTAAAATCTTGGAGAGTTATTTCTGAACGATCTTTGAAATTGTGAAAACTTCGCGGACCGATTTCAGTGTTAGACGGCCCTAAGTGTCGCCGTCCGTCTCTGTGCTTATCATGATCGTGTTCTAGATTAGGGATTTCCAAGCCCTAACAGGCCTCTCACGGTAAGTAAGAAACGTAGTGTAGTTACTAACATCTAGGAGAGTTATTTCTGAACGAAGAAATCGAAACTGAAGAACTTAGCGGACTTTATGTATAATTCCGAACGGTCTTTATGTATAATTCAGAATCAGCACTGCCCCATGTTTGTTGGAAAAGTGTCGGTAAGTAAGAAAGGTTGTGATTGGGTCTTTTCTGATCAGCTGAGTGAGCTAAATCCTTTTCTGTTTACTGTAGGAAGTTGAAATTTGATAGGGAGACTCTCTGCTACATTAAGAGACGAGTGAAGTGATGGAGTCTTTTCTGATCAGCTGAGTGAGCTAAATCCTTTCCTGTTCACTGTAGGAAGTTGAAATTTTATAGGGAGATTCTCTGTTTATTAGGCTGAGGCAGTAACAACAGTTGCCACGGTAAGTAAGGAACGTAGTGTAGTTACTAATATCTAGGAGAGTTATTTCTGAACGATCCTACTGGACATGACACAACAATCGAAATCAATCCTGACACAGAACAAGCACGAGCTTTGCTGGAGTGGTACCAGACACATCAGGACGAAGACAGCTGTAGCATCTCCTACACACAACTCAACACCAGTTCGACATCTACGAGTACTACCGATCAAGATAAAATCAACGACATAAAGAAGGAGATAGAAGACACGGACGCGCAGATTCACACGCTTACAAAGAAACGAAGAAGACTCGAGATAGAATGACACCATCATCTCACCATGCCCAAATTCTGAATTCCCCGATTCAACTTTTTGTTTAGTCTCATTGTGGCGAAGACCACCTCAACTGGTGGTAATTTTTTATTACATTACTTACATTTTGATCGTTATTTCCTCTTTTTTAATCATTTAATAACATCGCCTTAGCTTTGCACCAGGTCACATAACGCCGCAAATAGGTAGGACTTATATCGTTACTATAATGTGCTGGGTTCCTGTTAGGTAGGTACTACTGTTATACGGACTAGATTAGGGCTTTCCAAGCCCTAACAGGCCTCTAGTATATATATAAAGATAAAGATGAAGATAAAGATATAAAATCTACATACCTTGGGGAAAAAACCCATAAATATATGAGTTGAGCAACATAGAATTCAATGAAAAATTGTCTATCTCTTCAGTGGTTTCGGGATACGTAATGGTTATCACATACATTTGTGGCACTAGAAAATGATGAAATGGGCTTAGGAAACTATATCATATATAAACTTCATTATTTTAAAATGTCAGTATTCTGTAGAAAGAGTAGAAAGAAATGTAAGAATTCTTGAGAGCAGAAACATGGAACTCACAGAACAAAGGAAAAGGGGGAATCAATATAACGCTGGTCCGGAAAAATACTGTGATAACTCGTACTTTTTCAGTTTTAATCTTTGAGTATCATTATATATTATATTATATTATACATTATTATATATTAATACTCAAAGGTTTTAATGTGAACTAACTCAAAATCGGGTGGAGAACCATGTGCAATACTAACTGAACCCATCTTGGCGTTCCAAGCGCCAGAATGCGCTGACGCAGTCTATACAACTTCTCATCTCCCAACAGTGTTGCCAACAAGACTATGACATGTCAGTTGTCTTTGAACTGTCACTGAATGTACCTCGTTTGTCCGGTTCAACAAAATTTCAACTCAAATCGGTTTGATGAGTGGTGTTTTTTTCTGAAAGAACATCTCATCTTGAGATATCAGAGTGTTCACATCATGGTAAGTTACATTACTTTTATATTGTTTCCTTCAGTACTATTTCATTTGGATATGTATCACTCTTGCACAAAGAAATCTCCAATCATTGAAGCATGTTTTCTTCAATACTATCTCATCTCAAAATTAGGAGTACAAAGGGATTGAAATATGGTTAAAAACAGGGGGTAACAAAGGCGATAGTGTGATGTGAACACACCTACTAGTCCTGTTGGCTATTTTATAGAAGAAAATGAAGCCAATCAAAATGTAATTATGAATTAATCCATTAACAGTCATTATCAAAACTTTAAATAGCTCTCCTGAAAAATGATTTTAACACAGAATGTGTTTTAGCCATGGACTAACTAGCCGAAAAAGGAACGCGGGATGGTAACGAAATGTGTGACGGATGATTTTCACGTACAACCGAGTCGTTGCTAGGGAAATGGTACTTCGTCGTTTTTCATCCCACAAAATTCGTTGACCATTCGTTCGAATGCTCTCGATTTATCCAACAATATTATGTTAACTACTGCGAAGTGCGTGTCCAACAAACTGAGTTATGAGCATGGTTATATAAATAATTGTTTACACACAGGTGATCATTCTCAATAATTGATATTGTGAACATGATTGCAACCGCTTGTTAATTTCTGATGATTTCATTGAGCTTGTGTTTCGATGATTTGATTCATAGCAGGTGATCTGAGTATTACGAAAACGGTTTGATTTGTGAAGCGGAGGTTAAATAATTTGAATAGGTAATTTCTATACTTTACACTCTAGGAAGCTGTAATTTCGTTTGTAGCCTCTTTAGGACATTTACTTGACGATGCTCAGGGTCCGGATCAGATGTGTGGCTCTTAAAGCTAATTTCTATGCTTTACACTCTAGGAAGCTGTAATTTCGTATGTAGCCTCTTTAGGACATTTACTTGACGATGCTCACTGTCCGGATCAGATGTGTGGCTCTTAAAGCTAATTTCTATGCTTTACTCTCTAGGAAGCTGTAATTTCGAATGTAGCCTCTTTAGGACATTTACTTGACGATGTCCAGGGTCCGGATCAGATGAGTGGCTTTTAAAGCTAATTTCTATACTTTAGACTCTAGGAAGCTGTAATTTCGTATGTTGCCTCTTTAAGACATTTACTTGATAAATCGCTCTTGATTTATCACGAATTTATTTCGTATTTTTTTTTCGTAGTTTCATACTATAACTATATAAATTGATGTTATAAATGAATAGTAAACAATGACGCTTGTTTGGTTGTCACTTGGTTGCGCGACAACGCAAGCACATTCTGTGTTTCAATAATTTCGTCCGAAGTATGTAAATAGAGGTAACCGGGGGTCCAGGGGGCTTGCCCCCTGGCGAGGCTCGGAGCGCCGAGTTTTTTTTTAGTTATTTACCTATAGGTAGCCTTTTTCTAGACCAGCGGTAAGGCGATCCGAAATAAGTATATAGGTGGGAAACTATATTATATAGATGTCAGGAATAGTATTGATTAGAGTGTTAAGACATAATTATTTATGAAACTTACCAAATTTGAATAAAATTCTTTCCTTAAAAAGTGTAATTTTCTCTCCACCAAACTGGGGGTGATATGTCTGGCAGGCTCATGTCCAACAGAGGCCGCAACAAGTTGGGATTTTGACTTTAAATTGAATATAATTGTGTATTCAAATAGTATCAAAATATAAAAAATTGTCAATATTCACTAAGAAAATAGGGAAAAATGTAAACAATTCCTGTATGGAAAATGTGAAACCTGAGTACAAAGGAAAGGGAAACCATTATGAAGCATCGCCTTATTGATAATTGTGGGAGCCCACTGAGGAGTGGGTTACATATAGTGTAGTAATTATTATGTTATCAATAGGGGAATATCACTGTAATATTGGAATTATGGTACAATATAG
This sequence comes from Adelphocoris suturalis, assembly GCA_030762985.1. Lineage (NCBI taxonomy): Eukaryota > Metazoa > Arthropoda > Insecta > Hemiptera > Miridae > Adelphocoris > Adelphocoris suturalis. Next base: position 9,989,460 of record CM061046.1, read on the forward strand.
TGACATATAAGTAAAAATGATGCACGACAAAATCTAGAGGTAGGAACCATAGTTACAAACATTAATTATCACTTCCCGATGGAAATAGTGTCCTTGATCCATGGGAGAAGGATGGATGCTGATAAATTTCAATTGCAACACAGTGCTTTTTGGTTCATTCGGCTAAGGATTCTGGACGAGTTCAGGACGGGACGGCTTCTGAAAGGGGAGGGGATAGGATCAGTTCGGTACCGTTCTTATCCGAACGCCTCCTGAACTCGTACTGAACTAGTAGCCTACATTGCAACCTTCCTTCATTTTTTTAATTGTATTTATTACGGTATTTTACTGTAGACAATTTGCTGTTTGGATTTAAATTTATGAATTAAATAGTTGACAAATGAATCATTTAATGATTGCCTTATTTAGAGTACAGTTGATAGTTGATGGAGAAATTGTTGATAAATAATTGATGGAGAAATTGTTTTAACACAGAATGTGTTTTAGCCATGGACTAACTAGCCGAAAATGGAACGCGGGATGGTAACGAAATGTGTGACGGATGATTTTCACGTACAACCGAGTCGTTGCTAGGGAAATGGTACTTCGTCGTTTTTCATCCCACAAAATTCGTTGACCATTCGTTCGAAAGCTCTCGATTTATCCAACAATATTATGTTAACTACTGCGAAGTGCGTGTCCAACAAACTGAGTTATGAGCATGGTTATATAAATAATTGTTTACACACAGGTGATCATTCTCAATAATTGATATTGTGAACATGATTGCAACCGCTTGTTAATTTCTGATGATTTCATTGAGCTTGTGTTTCGATGATTTGATTCATAGCAGGTGATCTGAGTATTACGAAAACGGTTTGATTTGTGAAGCGGAGGTTAAATAATTTGAATAGGTAATTTCTATACTTTACACTCTAGGAAGCTGTAATTTCGTTTTCTAGCCTCTTTAGGACATTTACTTGACGATGCTCAGGGTCCGGATCAGATGTGTGGCTCTTAAAGCTAATTTCTATGCTTTACACTCTAGGAAGCTGTAATTTCGTATGTAGCCTCTTTAAGACATTTACTTGACGATGCTCAGGGTCCGGATCAGATGTGTGGCTCTTAAAGCTAATTTCTATGCTTTACACTCTAGGAAGCTGTAATTTCGTATGTAGCCTCTTTAGGACATTTACTTGACGATGTCCAGGGTCCGGATCAGATGAGTGGCTTTTAAAGCTAATTTCTATACTTTACACTCTAGGAAGCTGTAATTTCGTATGTAGCCTCTTTAGGACATTTACTTGATAAATCGCTCTTGATTTATCACGAATTTATTTCGTATTTTTTTCGTAGTTTCATACTATAACTATATAAATTGATGTTATAAATGAATAGTAAACAATGACGCTTGTTTGGTTGTCACTTGGTTGCGCGACAACGCAAGCACATTCTGTGTTTCAATAATTTCGTCCGAAGTATGTAAATAGAGGTAACCGGGGGTCCAGGGGGCTTGCCCCCTGGCGAGGCGCGGAGCGCCGAGTTTGACTCCCAAATTATCAATGAAAAGTCGAAATCGTCTCCGGGGAACGATTTTTATGTTACAACTTGAGAGTAGGTACATGAGTTAAAAACCAAAATGTTATAAACCCAAGTGAAACCTCCTTTCTAGTTGAGTAACTTCATGTTCCATAGAGTCGCGGAAGTGAGAGATTCGTCATGTCAAGACATCACCCGCTGGGAAGCCCTCCCCACCCCCCACCTTTCACCGGATCTGCTTTCTCCGTCTTCGTCAATTGAAAAGGTCCCTGCAGGTGATGATAGAGAGTTTTTGACGACTTCAACTTAACGTCACCCGTTACCGCAGGCTTGATGGAGCAAATGAAGATGCTAACCCAAAAGGAACTGGGAGAACGGTTGCCTTAATTTTGATGTTGCGTAAACGGTGGTTGGGCAACGCGTTATTTTCCCCCCAGCTGTCTTGTTGTCCACTGGTTGACTAAATTTCTTCATTACGATATGAAACGCCGATTTTCAATCCTGAATTCGAATTTCATGTTAGTGTCAGTACAAATACGGGCTAATTTCTCATTTTTATTTTTCAACTAGCCGCTCCGGCTCGCTTCGCTCGCCTCCACGTCCAGCCGGGGGGTCAAGCCCCCCGGACACCCCATTAAATTGCTCGCTTCGCTCGCAAGGTGTGGCTGTGTACATGTGATGTATTACAATTGACACATGTAGGGGATGTTGCTCGCTTAGCTCGCAAACGGTGAATCCCTAAGGGTAGGTTTCACGTGAGTAGTGGATGTTGCTCGCTTGGCTCCCAAACGGTAGCTCCCTGAGGGTAGGTTTAACGTGTGTTGGGGATGTTGCTGGCTTCGCTCACAAACGGTAGATCCCTTAGGGTAGGTTTAACGTGTGTAGGTGATGTTGCTCACTTCGCTCGCTCGTATGGCTGTATATGTGTAGGAAAAACCCTGGACCCCCCATTAAGTTGCTCGCTTCGCTCGCAAGGTGTGGCTGTGTTGGTGCGATGGTATTTTACTGTCGAGTGGGACTTGTTGAATGTCCAAAAACGGTAGATCCCTAAGGGTAGGTTTAACCTCTTGTAGGAGATGTTGCTCGCTTTGCTCGCTTGAGGAAGTTATACTGCCCACCCAACTTGGCAGACGTTTTTTTCTGTTGTAAATTCTTACAAACAAATTAAATCTTATAAAACTACGTGGAAACATGAAAAGTTTATTAGGGAATGTTGCTCGCTTCGCTCGCAAGGTATTGCTGTATATGTGTAGAAAAAAACCCGTATTTATTCTGTTGAAATGTTGAACAGAAAAGTTCCATCCTCCAACGCGCGCGTGCGTAGGCCTGCTCGCAACATTGTGAAACGGCGGCGGGCTGGATTAACTTGTCATTTTAATCGCTTCGCCTCGCTTCCCCTCGCATTTTGACCGACTTCCCGTCACTTTTTTCGATATCCGATTTTGGAGTCAGATTCGGCGGAATCAAACCTTTATTTCCCCCGCGAAAACTGTCTCGAAAAACGTACCTTTATGGGGTATATTTTAATCAGAAAAAAACCAAGTCAGACTTTTCGAGAAAACGGGTCCGTACTCTTGCATTTTTTGACGCATTTACCGATACTTTTTTCGCGATCCGACTGCGCCGACGTCTTCGTCGTACAAAAACCTACGTAACCGGTATTTTTCCGGAATCTTCGATGGCCGTTTAAAAGGGTAAGGGAAGCGGGGAAGTCGAAAAAGCGCACATTAACACGGACTTCGACCCCTCTCCTGCCCTAAAGCCCATAGTTCGGGTGGGATTAGACAATTTTAAATTCGCTTATTCACCCTATCGGAAAATCCCAAGAAGATCCCCCCACTCATAGACTCCCCCCACTCTGCCGTTTGGCCGTGCATAGACACGACAAACAGACAAACAAACCAACAGACGGAGTTTCATTCTTATAAATAGTATAGATTCGTAAACAGGGCATGGATTTAACGTAAAGATAGTAAGCCTCAAGTGTGGAACACCGCGGTTTAGTTGCACTTGTAGGTATTAGTCGTTACGAACTTCATGTTTTTGGGTTTTCTGTTCGGTATGAACAAGTATGAACAAATATTTATCTCTATGAAAATGAACCAGGATTTTACCTGACAATCATCAGTAGAGGCAGCACTTCACGCAATGTTCACGAGAAAATAGCTGAGAGATCAGACAAACTAAGAACAATACTGCGAAGAAGTAGGGTCTTAAAACTCAGTTTTCTCATTTAAAATAGGTATGTGAAATAATAATAGAAACAAGGCTCTAAAATCGACCAATAGAGCCTGTGCGCAAAAGAACGGGTTTTTTCGATCAAGTTGAAGGCTAGTAAAGCTAGACAGCGGAGGCAGACTTCAGATGGCACATTCGGTTTCTACTCGACTTGAAACGTAAAATAACCAAGTTTGAGAGGTGTTCAAAAACCTACCCGCTACATCAACATAATTAGTTGGTAGGTAACGAGGCATTTGAAATGAAAAACTATTATTATTTACAGATAAGGTTTGGTTTCTTGACTGCTTTATTCCAAAATAAGATTTGTTGGGGTCGTGAGGTTCAGTCATAAAGTGTACCACTATTTTTCTAGGCCAACGTTTCGGTATATTTTTATACCATCCTCAGGGCTACAAAGAATTACACCAGAGAGTCAGACAATTATAGGCAAGCATAACAAGGAATAAATTGTACATATGTACCTAATTATTATAGAAGTATCTAGTTATGTATATTAATGGATCAACTTAATCTTAATCTATTTTCTCAATAAGTATTATACGAGTATATATACATATATGTAGGGGACTATATGTTGACTATGTAGTTGAAATGATAAAGTTATCATACCTTAGATAGGTATGGAGATAGGTATAGATAGGCATTGGAGAAACATCATACTTGGAACTTTGAAGATTGCCAAATTTTAAACTCCGAACAATCTTTAGGAAAAAGGAAAATTAAAGAAATGATATATATAGAAAAAACACCAAACACATGTAATGAGAGACAGGATACAGATCATTTGAGCAGAATTTATTCCAATCTCATTAAGTCTACCTAACTATAATAAGGTCATTCGCTAGTAATGTGCAACTTACTCAGTAATTGTGCCAATTTTTGTAAATATTGTATAAATTAATTAGTATTAGTGGTATTTACATGTGATATTGTTGTGATAGAGAATAAGATTTAACTTGAATTGTATTATGAGAAATAGGAACATATAACAGTTATGTACCTAGCAGTAGCCCACTGGTGCTATAAGTACCTACCTAATGATAGTAAGCACATAAATACTATCGTTATCAGCAATATAATAGACTGAAGTTACATATTTGTGATACAAGGGGAAAAATACAAAAGAGAAGTAGGTAGGTACCTACCTACACAATAATTCCTGTTTTTCAACACTATAGTCACGCCCCCTTGCCAATGTACCTACAACTAGACTTTAAGGAACAAGTTAAACCTTTCTAATAATACATATTTTTCTTTTTTTCCCCCATAATTATTCTACTTTTAAGAAATTATAACTATCATTCATAATATTTTTGAATGTAAAATCAAATGCCTGAACACAGAAGGTTCTGCGTCCACCACCACCCACCATATCACAAACCAACAGTTGACCATTACACATTCGTTATCTGATATTGATTTACACACGAGTTTCTCTTCATTACAATTCAAATCGTCATCATTCTTAATGCAGTTTTAATAAAAGTTTTCGGCAATTGATAAGTTTCAAAATCAAATTTCAAGATGTATCCAGCACCTAGATGTAATTGAGGTTTAACCCACCCCCTATCTAAGGTATGATAACTTTATCATTTCAACTACATAGTCAACATATAGTCCCCTACATATATGTATATATACTCGTATAATACTTATTGAGAAAATAGATTAAGTTGATCCATTAATATACATAACGAGATACTTCTATAATAATTAGGTACATATGTACAATTTATTCCTTGTTATGCTTGCCTATAATTGTCTGACTCTCTGGTGTAATTCTTTGTAGCCCTGAGGATGGTATAAAAATATACCGAAACGTTGGCCTAGAAAAATAGTGGTACACTTAATGACTGAACCTCACGACCCCAACAAATCTTATTATTATTTACTTCACCAGTATTCGAGTAATTATGAGGTGCCCAGTAGTGTTACATTTACAGGAAGGTTAGGCTGGTGTCGTGTGGTTTTAGGTCCCCAAACGAGTGACGTTAGATGAGCCATTCTAACGTACGACTGCGACGTTGCTAACGTCTTTTCAAGGTCATGTACTGTACGTTACGTTAGGGTGATGTTGAAGGCACGTTTGTGGTCACCAAAAACTCTCTGATGACAAGCAAATGAAAACGTTTATTGACAAAGCTGTCAGGAACCCTAGTCGTGCAACGTCGGCGTGATATCAGCGAGTCGAAATTAATATTGATTCCGTTTGTGAATTAGCAGGTACGTTAGGTACCTATCTGGTTTTACGACCGATGCAAATTGGGGCGAATCCGTTCTTTCTGGACACTGGAATGCTATGAGCGAACTTTTGCGCTGATATCGCATACACGCTCCTATAATACCCAAGAAAATACACAACAAAAAACGCCAAGAAAGTTCCAGTCATGCAGCATGATCGTATGAGAGAATTGTCGTAAATTATCGTATTGTATAATGTTAAAATGTTTTGAAATTTGGGCTTTATGAGTGCAAGGAAATGGTCAACTATTAATTTTACAGCAAAAAACATATACTAAATAATAATTTGCTATTCAAAAAGAGGTTTGGAATTTTTAGCTATTTTGCAGTTTTTGTCGATTTTTTTAGCAAATTTTAATGAAATTTAAGTAGGTACTTTTTCAGCGTAATTTTGTACATCTATTTCTGAATGTTCTATTTATGGTCAATAACCTTTATTTGACCAATATTCAGTTAAAAATATAATTGCAACAATTTTTAGCCGTTTTAGCCGTTATTTTCGATTTTTTTTAGTATATTTTTTGAAATTTGACCAATTTAAAATGCTCAGAAAGTGCTGGCCAATGAACTAACTCTTTTTTGGTTTGGATAGCTTGATTTTCTGACGCATGAACGGATTTTATATCTCAGTCATAAGAAGAGTTATCGTCTATATCTGGAATGACATATATATATATATATATATAGAAACAAGGGAAAGGACAGAAGAAGGAGAGATGATAAGATCACCTGGACGTTTCGCTTCTAGCGTTTCTCAACAGACTCATATATATACAAATGAAAAAGTTTTAAACTCAAGGATTCGTTTCAGAATGCCTCAAAATGGATTTCAATGAAGGAATTTTTAAAAAATTTAGATTTTATAAATTTCCTAACCATTGCAATAGCTTCATTTTCTACGAAAATTTGCCAAAACTCGCACACATTTAGCAATGTAGGTACGTCCCTTTAGCACCACTCCAAAAATTTGTTGTCCAACAGAAAAATATTAGAAAATTATATTTTGCGTCGAATGTGATTACCCCCAGCTCTGCTTGCAGCCAGAATTTAGCGGTTATCTAAAACAAAAGTGGACCAAATCATGCACTTAGGTATTGATGAGACAAACAATTCATTTCATCAGCAATTCTAATAAGAAATTTCATGTTGATCATAATTATTTTCCTCACGATGAAACCTAGCGTACTGACTAGAAGCATCAAATGCGAACTTTTGACGTTTTCAATATTTCCAGAAACAATTTTTTGACATCCCAAATTTTTTTGTTCAGAATAATATCAATGGAAAAGTTTTACTTTTAAACAGCTCCAGAATAAACCAGACTAGGCAAGATCGGACACCGGGTTTTTATAGTTCAAACCCTGTGTGAAGTCATGGTATTAGTTTTTTTAGGACGTCCCTCTGAAGCTATGTCTTATAAGCAAGGCTTCGATAAAAAGAGGGGCGTCTAAATTTTATTTGGAAGGGGGTGGATGGAGGGGGTAGTTTAGTAATAAATCATGATGTTTTAACTAATCTCCTCTGATGTTTGTGATTCTTTTTTGTTTTTTGTTCAACTATGTATTCGGTCTAGTTTTGGAAAGTAGGTAGGTATACCAGAAGATTAAAATTTCATTATGGAAGGTGGCAAATGAGAGGGGGGGGGGGGGGGGGGGGGGGGTGTTCACTGTAATAAATAACGATGTTTTAACTACTCTCGTTGGTTTTTTCGATATCACCTTTAGTTCAATTTTATGAATTTGGTCAAATTTTTGAAAATATGTCAGAAGTTTCAAATTTTATGATGATAGTATTACGACGGAAATTGAATGTCGGTGGGGGTTTAGTGGAGGAAAAATTGAATTTAAAATTAAAAATAAAAATTCAAATTTTTGTTTTTTCTCTTACCATTCCCTCACAAAAATTATATTGAGCTCGATGCTGGTCATGCCGTCTAAAAATTGCAATCACGTAGCTGTGCGATATGGATGAAATTTTCAGGAATGCACGGGCTAGGGGTGTAGAGGATTTATGTATGTCTTACTGGGAGTTGGTATTCCCAGTGGAATATCTCTAGCCTCGTTGGACATGTAATTGTACGAGCTTGACCCCTGAAAGGAGTCTTGTTAGAGGTACGAAAAAGTACCTTTGTTGTATCGTATGTCCTTGTGTTCGGAAGGATATGGTGTGTGAAAGCCACGGGGTAATGTATCTCCGAATAGGTATGTGTGGTGCTGATCTTTCGGAGTTCCTCCGATTTGAGAATGGAAATTCCCGAGCTTTAGGTGCATGCTCTCCCGTTCATACATAACGGGTGTCTGAAGATACTGAAAAGTACTTCTTGGTTCATGGCTGAATTGATCTGACAAGTCTTGAAAAAGACCGTTATCTTGTGTGTACCCGGTCGCCAAGGATGGGCGTATCACCTCTCGTGAATTAAACTCACAAGGCACCCTTTTTGTAGGGGTTTGATATTGCTGGGCTGTGTAGCTTACATCCGCTGGCGATGTGTATGATTGGTTGGCAGAATATGCTTGATCCTTCTATGTTTCAAGAAGGTGAAATGGGACAATATTTGTAGCGAGCTCGGCATGTGAATCAAGCGGCTTTTGGTCGGTGGATGCGACGGGATTCTGCCCGTTATCGTAGGCGGCGCTGTGCCCGGCAAATGTCGGAACTACGCCCATTCCCTTGGCGGGAACTGCGTGACCTTGTCCGTCGGCGCCGGCCTGTCTGGCGCTGTGCTGAGAAGGACCAGCAGACCGCAAAACCGGAGTTGCCGTCGTGCCGTCTTCATATTATATACTCTCCAAATGGCAAAAACTAGGTGTTCACTCCATTTGGAAGAGTTTATTTAGTTCTGAAAAGAACTACATTCGGAGAGTCGCTTTCAAATAAATTTGAAGGGTCGTCCTGGGGTCGACTACTTATCGAACGAGTGAAGCCCCTTCGATATAGTAGGTCCACTGAAATCGGATGATCGGCCGCTGTGGGCCTTCTTGAGATCGTCCGGCTTGACCCAGCGGGCGGTTCGCAAATAAATCTACGAGCCCGAGTGGCAAGAATTTCTGGAACTAAACAGTATCGTCCGTATAGGAATGCTTGTTTAGCGTCTCAGCTGAAACGAGACTAGAGTGAGAGCAATACGAAGTGTATAGCTCGATCTACTCTGAATTCTGGTAGTCTAGAAGGCGGAGTAATCTCGTGTCGTGAATCTTGTTTTCAACTGGTTCGAGGGCCTTGTCCTCAATCAACCCCAATGGAGTTTCAATCACAGTAGGCTGGAAGGCAGATGTTCGTCAAGAGGCGGAAGGTAGCTTCAAGATCAGAGGTAGAGATTGGTATGAATTACTGGGCTTGGAGCTGCTATATTTATACTCCTTATATATAAACACACGCTCGAGGTGACCCGGGGGTGAAACATCTTTTTCTCCCCCTTCTCGGTAGAGCGCGTTTGACTTACTTTGCCCTTGACTATTGTTTCAATGTCGTTTGTTTTAAGGTAATTTTCGTGTGTCAGGTCGTCGGCTTGCCTAGCCTCGCTCGTGCAGTGAGTGTTTAGCTTGGCACTTTTTACCTTCTGACGTGTTTATCGACTCGACGGTTATGTAATATATATATATTTCTTTCCGCGAGTTATCTTGTTTTGTCGTTAGGTAGACCAACGTCTTAATTACCTTGTTTTATGTGTGAACTCAATTTTGGTGGCCCTGAAAAGGGTCGGTGTTAAGTGGTGAGTTCACCACAAGGGGGTAGACGGTCCTCTATCAGTTTCATCGTTCCTGACTCAATACTTCACTCTGCGCAACCACAAACCATCCAAGCATAATTTTTCCACGCCCCTGTCGTCCAATCTCGCTCAAATTTGGATGCGAGTTGAGGGATTGTATCATTAATAGCTACTGCGCATGCGCCAATGTATCAATCCTTGTAACAACCTAAATGTCCAGAGTTTTCATCCGAATTAGATGAAATTGTCAGTGAATCCGCCGGAATGGTTGTAAATGGTCCCGTTCCTATTTCAATGTTCTCAACTCATCAGATCATTCTGCGCATGCGCATACGTAAATTGCATTGAGTATTTTTTTTTTCTTAATTGACCAATTATGACGTTTCACACTACTTATTGATTTAGTCTTTTTCGCTATGGAATTTTTCAAGATCATTTGAAACTTTCCAATGATCTATACATTCAAGATACGTGAACGAGGTAGCTATAGTGCCTTACCCAACTTGGCACCTTTTAGCGAATTTTTGAAGAAAATGAAGCTATTGCTCTCGCCTCAAAATTTGTAGAATGTGATTTTTTGAAAAAAAATTTATGCAGAAATCCGTTTCAGGCTATTCTGAATCATATTCTGAAGTTTAACGCATTTTTTGATGTATGTATGTATGTATATATGTATATATGTATGTGTCATTCCAGACGATAACTGTCCGTAAAATTGTGCTAGAAACTTCAAACAAATTTTAAAATGTTAAGGACGCAAAACGAAAGTTCAAGTTCGTTGGCCAGCATGATCGGATTACGTCTTCGGGTTGAAATTTTCAAAAATGTAGTCAAAACTGTCAAAATAGCCTGTTTTTTGCGATTTGTTGTGCGAAATAATTTTCTCAGCATACTAACATGTGGTATATTCGGAATCAGCTCAAAATTTCCTATAAGAATATGTATCAAGTTTTCAAAAATTTCAAAGTTGAAAAATCAGTCAAAAATCGAAATAATGCCGTTCGCTAGTTGTAAAAATCGGTAATATTTGCATGAAACATTGTTCAAATTCAGATTGAACTACTCTTATGGAAGTATCCCTGTATAAACAATCCTAGAACCATGCTGTTTAGAACGTAGGTAGTAGGTGCTTGTAAAAAAAAAAAAAAAAAAAAAAAAATGTAATCACAACTGATGAGTTTACTCTGTGAAATATTCCGTCTTCCGATTCTCTCGGTCGCTATCTTTAATGTTTTACGCTCAAAAAAAAAAAAAAAAGATTCAGAAACTCGTAAACGAGTTCCCCTATCAGCTTTACAAGCAGATACCATGTTACATGGATATGTCTTTGATTGGGGATTTCATAACTGTTGTCCTCGAGAGTTGTAAACAAATCCTTTATCTTTGGACTGTAGGCGACGAAATGTAGGATAAAGAATTTAGGGTAGATGCACCAGTAGTAGGCACTGCACCAGTAGTAGGCACTTGTGACTTCAACTCCTTAAAATAAGTGATTGTAACCACTAAAATATATGAATTTGGCACCGTTTTAAAGGTTAGCATGTGCTCTATTTCTTCTAGAATCATCTAGATGATCGAGGCAGTCTTGGTTACATTATGTCACCTGTTAACAAAACAATCTCCATGAGGTTGTCTGCCTTAACAGATCTGCTAACGAGGTGAGTTTGCTTTTTAGTATATTAGCCCCAATTTGAGGCAATTGTGGATCTATTTTATGTTTCTTGTTATCTTTTAAATACCCTCGAAAAGATGTAGAATGTTCCTGTACCTCTAGAAGTTTTAATTTTGGCTAAAATAAGGTGCCTACTACTGGGTCAAAAAAAATACTGAATTTTCCAGTAGTAGGCACTTCTGCCTACTACTAGAAATACCTTATTTTTTAGTTAGCAACAAAGTTTTCATCAGTTATTAATTTGGAATACGACAGTATCTGAGGTTTTCTCAGAAAATGAGTAGTTCCAATAGTTGGCAGGGGGTGCCTACTTTTGGATCCCGAAGGTGCCTACTACTGGAATAGGTTTTTTATCTCAGAACTCCACATGTTAGGATACTGAACGTTTACTACTGTTTACTACTGATGCTGAAGTACCAATGTGATACTTTGTCGTTTTGTGATAGACTGAAGTTTGTTATTAGTCAATACCTTGTAAAACTCCATTTTATATTTTGTATTTTTTTAATTTGTATTACGACTATTAAGTATGGCCTATGTATAGCATTTTTTTTAAAAGAATAATTCAGTATGAGGGCTGAGACATATGGTAAACTATGATGTTTCAGGCCTTGATGTATTTTCGATACATTTTCGTTGAGAGGAAATGTAATTAATAAAATTCGTTCAATGAGATTCAACTGCCTACTCTATTATTCTTAAAAAGATTACTATACATACTACTAAAGTTATTTCTCCAATACAGACGCTATCATTTTCATGTTCATGATAGCCACTATAATGAGATGTTGTTAACAGTCGACTTTTGTAGTCCAATCAACTTAATTTAGGAATGTAGCCAGGTAGGTAAGGAGGGGGAAATTGGTAGCTTGAGATGTGAACATTTATCACATAAATCAAGCGCTTTCCAACCAGTGGCGAACACGATTTCTGTGCGATGAAAACTGCGGAAGTTCCATTCTCCTAGCAACGGCTGGGTTGTACGTGAACATCATTAGAAATTGTGACATCAACTTTTGCGTGACGGAAATTTTTGGTTGACCCCCCGAGAAAAGACATATCCATGTCAAAATCGAACTCATGTGAAAAAGTTAAGTGCCCGGAAATGAGATTGAACTAAATGTATTTTTTATTTACCGGGAAGCCCAAATTACATTATTAATTTTAGTACATTTTCAAATTAGTAAAAACAGTTTTACTTCATAATACAATTTAAATTATTACTGTTTATTGTTAAATTAATACATAGCAGAATTAATCATGTAAACTGGGCTTCCCGTTTAATGAATAAATAAATTTAGTTCACACACGTTTCCGAGCACTTAAGAATTTCACATAGGCAATTCAAAGGAATGACACAATGAGGATTAGTTATTACCCACGCAAATAAACCTTTAGGGTAGAAAGATGATGTCTACGTATTTTATTTCAAGTAACATCATACAGCATCACAAAGTAGGTAGGTAGGTATCAATTTTCTTAATATTGTGGCATCTGATGATTGAAACTGAATTTCGAAAATCCGAATTTACCAAAGCAATAAGTCTGTTCCTTTATAATCCTCATCTTTCCGTTTAATAGGTCATATACCAGAGAACACAAAGCCCCCACTTCATCGCCCCCGAAGGAAGAAATGTAGAATTTTCCATCTTTTCCGTCTTTTTCCTGTGGAATAATGAAAGAATACTCATTAATTATCATACCAATGAGATACTGATTAATCCAGTGACAATATATAGCATTTCCAGACCAAAAACAACTTTTTCAAAACCAAATTAAACTTTATCCAAACCAAAGTAAACATCCTGACCAAATTAAACCTTTTCCAAACCAAAGTTAACTTTATCCAAACGAATTTAAACTTTTTCCAAACCAAATTAAACCTTTTCCTAACCAAATCAAACCTTTTCCAAACCAAAGTAAACTTTATCCAAACCAAATTAAACCTTTTCCCAACCAACGTAAACTATCCAAACCAAGTCAAACTTTATCCAAACCAAATTGAACCTTTTCCAAACTAAAGTAAACTTTATCCAAACCAAATCAAACCTTTTCCAAACCTAAGTAAACATTATCCAGACCAAATTAAACTTTATCCAAACCACATTAAACGTTATCGAAATCAAGTTAAACTTTATCCAAACCAAATTAAACCTTTTCCAAACCAAAGTAAACTTTATCCAAACGAAGTTAAACTTTTTCCTAACCAAATTAAACTTCTTTTTTTTTTTCAATAAAAGAAAAAAAAAAACCCAAAAAATTATCAGCATGATATTAACTGACTTAGAATGTTGTGCGTTGGAAAATGTTGTGTATGGTGACTTCAAATGTTATGAACGTATGGAGACTTGAAAATAGAAAGAAAAAAAAAAAAAAAAACCCTCGAATGGCAAGCTTGCAAAACTAGGTTTTTTTAAAATCTACTTTTATATCCAAGTTTCATCTAACAGAATTAAGGGTACCCGGAAAGTTTGTCGAATTATACTATCCCGAGAACAGTACACTTTCCTGATAACCTTAATTCACTGTTGTAAAAAAGTTACCCTATTATGCAAGCTTGTCACGCATTTCAAGTCACCATACACAACATTATCCGAAACACAACATTCTAAGTCAGTTTATACTTATGCTGGTCATTTTAAGCGTTTTCAGTGATTGAAAGGAAAAAAAAAATTAATTTGGTTTGGAGAAAGTTTAATTTGGTTTGGAAAAAGTTTAATTTTTTTTCTGAAGAGGTTTAATTTGGTCTGGAAAAGGTTGTAAATTATTACAGAAAGGTTGATTATTGACGTGTTTTATATATCTTTTGGATAGGATTACCAGATAGAAAAACACGAATGGAGGACAAAACATTCAAATGGACGAAGACTTTTTTATGATTGTGAAAAATCATAAATAACTTCAAATTTATAGAAACATGTATAAACATCCAATATTAAAGCATATTAAAAGCGAAAAAATATCAAAAATATTAGTACCTAACTGAGCGATCTCGACTAATTGCGATCGCGAGTTCTTATTTATAAATCGGGCTAACTTATGAAGTCGGAAAAAACAACTAGATTGCCACTAGTATAGATCGTATATGTTTGTGGACATCACAGTCAGAAAAAAAGTCAATAGAACGACAGTGGAACATTTGAGAGCCATAAATTGAGTATTTGAACAAGGGAAATGAAATGAATAGTATAAAACAAGGGTGGCAAAATGACCCAATGGCGGTTAGGGGGGAGACTCATGTCAATGAGTATCCTGTCCCTTTCGAATGTCTCCCCGTTATGATGAACACAAACAACGCTCAGCCTCATAACCCATTGGCTCGCGGGGCTCCAGGGGAGGCGCTCGGGGGTGCCCCGGGCAGGGGCGTCGGCCATCCTCTCCCTCTTCTTCATCCTCATCTTCCTTTCCCTCATCCTATTCCACGACCCCTGTAAATGCCCACCAGTGTGCCCATTGTGAGAGAGCCTTCAGCTCCAAGCGTGGCCTCAGTGCCCATGTCTGGCAGAAGGATCCTGTACAGGCCAACGCTGCAATTGACATAGAGCGAGAGCGGCCCAGGTATGCTTCTGAGGATTTGCGGCGAATGGCAGCAGAGGAGGCAGAAGCATATATAATGTTTATTTGCAGCAACGTTTTCCCATGCGCACACTTCCTGCCATTCAATCTCTTCGCCTGAGGCCCCACTACAAGCAGCTTGTCCAGGATGCGATCCTGACAAATTGCTGTGGGGCCTCTCCCGCATCTCCTACAGGCGTGGGGCAGCAGCCCGCCTTTCAGCAATCCTCCTCCGGGACCTCCGGTCTTCTTGAAGACTGAAGTATTGAGGCTCGGGGAGCAGGCAGGCCGAATTGAAGATTATGAGAGCGGCTACCTGCAGGAACTGGCGAGGCGGGCTGTTGAGGGGCCTGATGGTTTTGATGACGAGGTCGCGGCCTATGTACAGAGGATCTTCCCACAGGTTGACAAAGTGACCGTGGCGGGGCATCAGGGAGGGGTTCCTCCTACTTCGGTGCCTTGTGGAGGTCGTTGAGCAGCAAAACAAGCGAGAAGGCAGGAATATCAGAGGGTGCGGAGGTTGTGGAGGTAGCATCCAGCTCGTGTCGCTGCCGATGTACTGGAGGGAGCTGGGGATGCAAAAGTTTTGCCCCCTCCCCAGGAGTTTGTGGACTATTGGGAGCCACTCTTGAGTGCTCACAGCCACAACCCTGGTGAGCGGGTGGTGCCCCTAGCTTCCACCAGGGATTCCTTGCGCAGCATTATGTGCAAGCCGGTGCTTCATGACGAGGCACATAAGTGCCGTGTCAAAAACTCCACTTCTGCTGGGCCCGATGGTATTTCCACCCGACGCTGGAATAAAGCTCCAAAGAATGTTAGGCTGCTCATCCTCAACCTGTTGCTACTATCTAGAAGACCCCCAAAAGCGTTGACCCGTGCCTGAACAATTTTCATCCCAAAGAAAGGGGGAAGTGGGCCTGGAGGCTACCGCCCGATTTCAATATCGTCTGTAGTGTTACGCCACTTTCAAAAGATTCTGGCATCTCGCTTCCACGTGGCTGGTGTCATTGGTGACGTCCACAGAGCATTTCGGCCAGCGGATGGCACAGTGGAGAACCTAGCAGTTCTCCAAACTGTCATTTCCCTGGCCTGCATGAAGAAACGGCAGCTCCATCTTGCTGCTCTGGACGTCACTAAGGCCTTTGACACTGTAAGCCATTTTGCCCTGACCGATTGTCTTCGTGGTGTCGGGGCACCTGCGCGTTTAATTGAGTATGTTGCCTGTCTGTACCACGAACGCGTGACGGTCCTCGAGGCCAGAGGTGATACGTCAGGGGATATTGTTATTTGGCGCAGGGTACGCCAGGGGGATCCTCTGTTGCCACTCCTCTTCAACCTGGTCGTGGATACAGCCTTGGGCAAGCTGTCAGATGAAATAGGGTTTGATCTTGCCCCTGGGGTGCGAGTAGGTGAATTGGCTTTTGCCGATGATGTCATCCTACTCGCAGAAACCCGCAAGGGCTTGCAGATCGCCCTCACCACCTTTGCTGAGCAGCTAGCCAGGTGTGGTCTAGTGCTCAACCCTCCTAACTGTAGGTCGGTCTCCTTGGTCCCGTCGGGCCGCCAACATAAGGTGAAGTGGTGGATGAGGAGTGCTTTGTCTTAGGCCAGACACCCATCCCCAACCGATCCGTGTTGGAGGTCTGGCGGTAGCTTGGGGTCAACTTCATGGGTGTGGCCACTATAGCCGCGAGCCATGTGGACCTTAGTGGAGCATTAGCTCGTGTCACTAAGGCTTCATTGAAGCCTCAGCAGAAGATGTGCCTCCTTTGCACGTACTTACTGCCAAAGCTAACCTATTGGTTAGTCTTTGGCAGGCTTACTGCGGGGAGGCTACTTGAGTTAGATCTATAGTTCGCTCTGCTATGGGCTCTTGGCTAGGCTTTCCACCTGATGTCCCAAGTGCTTACATCCACGCACCAGTCAAGGCCGGTGGGCTCGGTATTGTCTCTCTTTCTGCTAGCATCCCATCTTTACGCTGCAGGTAGGCACTCTCATAACCAAGAATATTGCCCGACTGCTCCCCGAGCCTCAATACTTCAGTCTTCAAGAAGACCGGAGGTCTCGGGGGAGGATTGCTGAAAGGCAGGCTGCTGCCCCACGCCTGTAGGAGATGCGGGAGAGGCCCCACTGCAATTTGTCAGGATCGCATCCTGGACAAGCTGCTTGTAGTGGGGCTTCAGGGGAAGAGATTGAATGGCAGAAAGCGTGAGCATGGGAAAACGGGCTTGCAAGAAAACATTTATATTGCGTACCCCATTACGCACTGCTTTCGCCTCCTCTGCTACCATTTGCCGCAAATCCTCAGAACCTAGGCCGCTCTCGCTTTACATCAATTCCTTTATTTTTCAAAACGATGTAACAATATAGTACAATGATTTATGAAAATTCGCTCACACGATCAAGCTGCATGACTGGAACTTTGCCATAAAATTGCTATTTATTGTTTGCTCGATTAAAATTTTTGAATTTCAGTCCATTCATGCAACCTTGGAAGTTTCAAATTTACTGTAGGTGAAAGGGTTAAATCGAAGGGGGGGGGGGGGGATGTATTTCCGAGGAATCGTAACACTTTTTTATTTTTCAATGTTTAAGCCGCACCTCAACCAGAAGGTTCTTTAGCAGCATTGAGCAAGGTGTCCAAAGGGATACTGCAAGTGGCACGATTCTAACTAAGGAGAGCCATGTTGCCATCTTTGACCAATAAGGAGCGCCATCTCAG
This sequence comes from Adelphocoris suturalis, assembly GCA_030762985.1. Classification (NCBI taxonomy): domain Eukaryota; kingdom Metazoa; phylum Arthropoda; class Insecta; order Hemiptera; family Miridae; genus Adelphocoris; species Adelphocoris suturalis. Next base: position 10,007,118 of record CM061046.1, read on the forward strand.
ACTCCATCGGCACTCAGGAAGGGGAAAAAAATTAGGGGTACAGTTATAACCACCGTTTAGCCCCTCGAACCGATAAAAAAAAACCCCAAAATAAAATAATACAACTAAGACTAGATTGAAAATAGGCTAATAAATATACATGTTATTATATACATCAGCAAAAAGTGAAATAAAACTATGACTATATGAATATATCACAGATCGGATATCACAGTTCGTATTGGAGCTCAGCGGCTCTCAGGTACAACAGGGATCGGACCTTGTATGGTCCGAATGAAACGTCAACCCACTGAGGGGGCTGATGCTGGACTCGGTAGTCCGCAAGGACTGGGCAATCCTCCAGGAAGTGGCGGATGGACAGATCACCTCCCCCACACAACAATACGAGCTTCTGCACTAAGCAGATGTCTGTGAGTAAGACGGGTATGGCCAGTGGCAACCCGGTTGACCACTATTCGATCCCTCCTTGGAAGTTGGGTTACGAAATGGCCCACCGGGCACAAGTCCTGAAAGACACCAAATAGACCAGTGACCTAACCCTGCCATTGCTCATGCCAGATAGAATTGGCTTTATGTCGCATGTAGGAGATTTGATCTTCAATGCGAATAGGCAACATTACAATGGAGTTATCACCAATGACTCTCCTTGAAAGGGCATCTGCACACTCATTGCCATGAAATCCCAAATGATTGAACCCAATGTTGAGTCTTGGTGTAGCGATACACGTCGTCTTTGTATTAAGGGATCATCATAATATGAGTCTCTAATCGCCTCGATGGTACTCAGTGAATCGCTGCAGATCACATAATACCCAACTCCCAAAAACTGTCTGTGTCCAACAGCCAGTGTCACTGCCCTCAGCTCTGCTGTGAACACAGACGCAACTGGTGGTAGGCGTCTAGTGACTTGGAAGCAAGGCGAACAGCGTCAGGTGTCTTTGAGCCATCAGTGAATATAGGAGTGTGTCCAGCATTATCGCTGGGTTGCCTCAGTCTGAGGATGTGTGGGGGTGTATTGCCCTTGACCCCGACCTTCATGCGAAGGTCAACACGCATCCTAGACAAGGTACAAGGAGGGACTGCATATCGAACCAAAGGGAATCTCTCTATGCTATCTTTTGGTTTTTTTTTCCTCTTTTAGCGAATTTTCTTGGAAAATAAAGCTATTGCAATGGCTCCACAAATTTTAAAATAAAAATTTTCAAAAATTTTCTTCATCGAAATCTGTTTTGAGGCATTCTGAAATGATTCCTGGATTTTAACGCTTTCTTATATATATATATATATATGTGTGTGTGTGTTTGTGTGTGTGTGTGTGTGTGTCATTCCAGACGATAACTCTCGATAGAATTGAGATAAAAACTTCGTTCTTTCGCCAAAAAAATCAAGCATTTCAAAAGAAAGAATGAGTTCGTTGGACAACACTTTTTGAGCACATTAAATTGGTCAAATTTCAAAAAATGTACTTAAAAAATCACTAAAAAAGGCAAAAAACCGCTAAAAATTAACAACTTTATATTTTTTAGCAGAATGCTACTCGAAAAAAATTAATCGAACATGAACTAGGACATATAAAAATTTAAGCACAAAATTGTACTGAAAAATGTACTTAAATTTCATTAAAATAAGCTAAAAATCGATAGGAGTACTTGAAAAAATTGTAAAAATCCACAAAATCGTTTCTTCATTGGAGAAACGGAAGATTTGGAATGTTATTCTGATTCAGACTACGGAAATAAAATCAACAATAGAGTTTCAGTCACTGGCTCATGTTTCAAATTGCACGGTGGATTAATTTCATGGTATAGCAAAAAGCAATCTACTGTAGCTATCAGTACTATCGAAGCAGAATATTATGCTCTGTCATTTACTACTCAAGAAGCTCTTTGGTTCAAATATTTAATATCTGAGTTACAGCCTGAAAAGAAAGGAAAGCCGATTCAAGTATTTTGTGATAGCAAAGGTGCTATAGATCTCAGTAAAAATAGTATGAACAATCCTAGAACTAAACATATAGACATTAAACATCATTTTCTAAGAGAACATGTGAGAAAGAAAGATATAAAAATAACTCAAGTTCCTAGTGCCCAGATGTTGGCAGATATTTTCACTAAAGCATTGCCAAAAGTCAGTTTCAATGAAATATTAGTTAAACTTGGAATGAAATCATGCTAAACCTACTGTATATAATTTATATTTGCAATGAACTAATTTATCTTGTGTGATTGTATTCTGCTGTGAAATTTAAAACTTGAGATGTATGTAATTCTTAATAATTTAGTAAAAAAATTTATCTTTTCTTGCAGCTTGAAATATTTATAGAGATGTTATACAACTCCAAATTTTATGTCAGTCATCGTTCTTAAATTGATATGGTCATATTATGTCAGTATTATAATATGTATGTATAATAATAGTAATATGTATGTATTGTAATAATATGTAAATATTGTGTACATATGTATGTGTTAGGTTCTAGTTTTCCTAACATTAAATTATTCCCTCTATAGGGTACTTATTTTTATTAGTCATAAAATTTTGGTTCTACTGTTTATTCATATATGGCCCCGAGACTTAGTGTCCCATCCAATACATAAACGACAAATAGAACAAGAAGGGAGCTTGTATTGATAATTCGCGTAAAGCGAATTATATAGATTTTTATTTACTAAGTTCGTAAAATGGCCCCGGGTTGATACCCATCCAATTTTACGAGTTAGTAGGAGAATCGGGCACTCAGAATTCTGTGCGTGAGTTTTTGATAACTTATAAAAATGGCCCCGGGTCGAGTGACCTATCCAATTTTTATAAGTTAATGGGAGCTAACCAAATTTTGTATTTTTATCACGTAATGGCCCCGGGTAGGTTTACCCATCCAATTACGTAGATAAAGATGTGTAGAGTGATTTTAGTTTGCTGTTGGACGTGATGAAATGGCCCCGAGCGTTAGCCCATCCAATTTCATCAGTTTGAAAGTTTTGAGTTTTTAAGTAAAACGAAAAGGTTTTAGTTTGCTGTTGGACGTGATGAAATGGCCCCGAGCGTTAGCCCATCCAATTTCATCAGTTTGAAAGTTTTGAGTTTTTAAGTAAAACGAAAACGTTGTTGAATTGAATACACGGAGGTATAAGGAAGTTTACCAAGAGCGATACCCAGGACGAGTGAGTCTTAGTGTTGTGGGCATAGCCCTTATAAAGCCCTCCTTCCCTGTCCCTCGCCCATCGGGGCAGGTAGGAAGGTAGTGGCACCATTAACTTGGGTTTTCCCCGTCCTTTGTATTTCTCTTCCTGGTTTCTTTATTCTCTTCACATTCTACTTGTTTACATATGGTGTTGACTTCTGGGAGGTCATAACAATCATTTTCTAAGAGAACATGTGAGAAAGAAAGATATAAAAATAACTCAAGTTCCTAGTGCCCAGATGTTGGCAGATATTTTCACTAAAGCATTGCCAAAAGTCAGTTTCAATGAAATATTGGTTAAACTCGGAATGAAATCATGCTAAACCTATTGTATATCATTTATATTTGCAATGAACTAATTTATCTTGTGTGATTGTATTCTGCTGTGAAATTTAAAACTTGAGATGTATGTAATTCTTAATAATTTAGTAAAAAAATTTATCTTTTCTTGCAGCTTGAAATATTTATAGAGATGTTATACAACTCCAAATTTTATGTCAGTCATCGTTCTTAAATTGATATGGTCATATTATGTCAGTATTATAATATGTATGTATAATAATAGTAATATGTATGTATTGTAATAATATGTAAATATTGTGTACATATGTATGTAATGTTAACTTCATCGTGATAGGTCCAAGAGGGCATGTTGGAATGTATGTCCCTACACGATTCCATAGATTAGCATCCTTTGCTCCGCTTATACGTGCATTGCGGGTTTACATATTATACACTTATTCCTCTTGTTTTCCTGTTATCTCAGTTCCTTCTGTGATATGCGAATGAAGTGCCGTTCATACGAATGTTCTTTCCATTTAAACTATTATTTAAATTCCATCTGATTTCACTCTGTACCTACTGACTTTTTTGTTGCTACGTTGGTACCAATTGACCTGCTCAATTATTTCCTATTTTTTTACCAAGCCCTATTGGCTAAGTTTCAGTCAAGTTTTTCACTGCTTGAAATAGATTTCCTAATTTTTTTGTAGGTACTTTACTTAGTCATTTTTTTAGCAAGTTTTTCAAAGCTCTAGTTAATGTCTACTGCTTTACTACCTATCTTAAATTTTTTTACTAAGTCATTTTTTCCTGTTTTTGAAGTTTGAGTTGTTTTTTTTTTTGTTTTTTTTTTTTTCCCCTACAAAAATTTGGAAACCTGTTGATGATATATCACATTTTATAAACCAAAACTGTATAATTACAGTGTGTATCTACAAGAATAAAGTGTTTAAATATTGGTTTTGAATTAGAGTTTATTTTTCAATATGGAAGAATAACTGGGGCTAATCTCCCCTTGCGGAAACAAGCCCCATTGGCGCGGATATTAGCCCCTCTGAATGGGGAATTTTTTTTCCTAACTCCATATATTTTCAAAAAATTTGATTGGAAACGTTTGGAGTTGTTATAGAATGATAAATAAATGTATAATCTTTACACCCTATAGCAGAAACTTGAGAAAATAACAAGATTGTGTTGAATATGGTCTGAAAACATGAAATTGCGGAGAGTAACCCCTACTTACCTCAAATATGGTTTTTTTCTTATCTCTCCCTTCATATATTTTGGTGAGGTCAGGCTCATTAAATAGAGCCACAGCTAACTTCAAATTTTCTTCCGCTCGTTTCCTTTCACTTTTAGGTATTTCCTTGATTTCAAACTCTACCTCCTGTAAATGATAGTTGAGTTTGTAGTTCAATGTTCATTGTACACGGGTCATTCTCCCAAACGTTGCCGTTTTGCTTTCCCTACTCTCTTCCAGGTTCCCAGAATATCTTATCCATTATTTGAAATATATATTGCAACTATTAATCCCTCCCCTACAATATGCTATAACAGTTTTGATTTGAATTAATTTTTTTGAATAAATAATTTTAAAAGTATTGTAGAAAACTTTCGAAAGTGTCAGGAATGTTACTGTCCCTCAGCGTAGGTAGCTGGAGAAACATTGGAGAAAAAAATCGAATAGGTTTATAATTGTTTAAAAACAGGTTCCAACATGTACAGGACATGTTACTACAGGTTTGGGATGGTGTTGAGAGATGAAAAAAAAATTAGATTTCGCCAAAGAAGTTAATGTTTGTCTGTCCCTGGAAATTCATAAAACTACAGGTCAGGAATGTTACCACAGCTAAAAGGTCTGCTGAGATTTGAAAAATGGTGGGAAAGGGTTCCCAGTGTTACCAAGCGGGTCGTGTTATTGTTGAGCACGTGGCCCTCAGTCTGCAGTCAACTTTGTTGGAGGAATGACCTACAGTACCCAAAAACATGGTGAGTATTTTTATTATGTGTCAGAAATGTTACCATATTTTTGAATGTTCAACTGAAGTATTTTTCAAAATGAATGAATGATTAAAACACCATCTGAAATCCTGTTTTCAAGGATAATTAGAGACTTGTTGATATATTTCATAATTTAGTGATAAAACTTATTTAGAGTCAAGACGTCAGGAATGTTACCAGTCAGTCACGTTACCACAGGAATGGTAACAGGACTGACTCTGGCAACAGAACTGACATTGAGTTAAACGTTAGCTGCCAAGTCTTACTTCTGCATGCAATACATTAAACTTTTTCAGGCCTCGACTCCAGCCGAAAAACAGCGCAGATATAGGGAGAAAAGAAAGCAGGATCCCCAACGAGATGCTGAATACAAGGAGAAGGAAAGCATAGTTTCAGTTTCGGAACATGGCATTTTTTCGAGTCATCCCACGGGAAAGGGCCAGCTGACGGTATTGGTGGGGCACTCAAAAGAGCAGCAGCCAACTTGTATGTATACCAAGGCAATGATATCCTTAATGCAACTGTGTTTTATGACGTTATAAAACAAAAAAGTACGATAAAGTTGTTTTTCGCTGAAAAATCGGAGGTGGAGGTCATGAATAATTTGATACCATCTCACATACTACCTGTTCCTTCCCCCCACCAAATACAACAGATCGCTCTGAATTCTGATAATGATCAATACACCAAACACAAGGAACTTTCCTGCTTCTGTGAAAAGAATGATTTTTCTAAAGCTACACTCTGCGAATGCTGTTTTAATTTCCGTACAGCAAAGATCGTTCCTACTGTAAAGGAACCAGCTGCAAGGAATGAAGATCAAAGTTCTTGTTCTGGTTCATCAGAAGATGATAACTATTCAGAGCCTGATTCTTCGGATACTGATGTTTCAGAAATTTATGGAGTAACCCCCCATCTTCCACGAGTAACTTCTGATTTTCAAATACCAGATATCAAACCTGGGATTGTTTCAGTCAGATTCCTTGGCGGGCCACGCGAAAAATCCGCTTTTACATATGCTGGGGTTTACCAAACAGAAATTGATAATGACGATGGAGAGGTTCAAATCCAGTTTCTCAGTTATGTAGGGGGAAATGTCACTTTATTCAAAATTACTGAAGGAGATGTGGCCTTTGTACACTTTACTCAAATTTTGGGTATTATACCAGCACCAGTTTTGAAACTGAAAGAATTTCGAGATTTTACAAATTCTCATGTGAAGTACCTGTGTATGAAACAGGTAGAAAAAGAATGTGATATAATCATGTACATCATAATGTAATTTCTTGTGATACATAATCATGTACCTACATCATCTGTGGTACGGATAACTTTTAATTGTATTTAGAAAAATTAATATTTTTAAGCCGTACCTACCCACTTCAGTACTGAATTAACGAAGTTACCTTTTTTCTAGTATATTTTATTTTAACATCGCTGTTATTGAATTTCATATAGTATAATGTACCTGTTAGTAGGACATTTTCGTACATTTGAAGTTTATTTGATTTTTGTACTACTTATTTTTAACTTTGTTCTTGAGTTTATGGATGTTTTTACTTTTGAATTTCTTCCATACTCGTACAGTCTACGTATGTTCGTGGAAAAATGTGATTTAAATGTAACAACTTAAGACTGGTTTTGTACTTCATTGCATAAGAAGTTGCTCAAGTTACTTTTTTTTAATCAAATAAACGTTATTTCCAAGGTAGAATAAAATGTTTTTTTCCAATTCCCCTTCTCACCAAAGCATCTCTGTCAGGCATGTTACTTTTCTCAAACTTCTTCACTGCAACAATTTTGATTAAACCAACACAAAAAACCGTAGTTTACCAAACGTAAAACTGCCAGCGGATATCAAAATCACAGTCTAATTAATTTCCATTGAAAATGTCATAACCCACACAATTCCAACAACCATACTGAAACATTTTGAGTGAACCATCTTAAAATCAGGTAACATACCTGACACATCATACATTTTACTTATGGTAAAACATGCTTTTAATCCATAAAATCTTTATCCTAGGATTACTTGGAGCCCATACTAGAAATCTGTATAAGAAACATTTCTTTACATCATAAATAAGAAGAAAGATGTCTTTCCCCAAATTTGGTAACATTCTTGACTGCCAACGATTGGTTTTTGAGCAATATTATTTTACAAAAATTTGAAAAATGGCCAAACTCATAAATCTGACCCATTTCCTGAAACTAGAGATGTTACTGGTGAAGTAAGTATGTTTCTTATTTTTATTTGATGCGTTTGAGTTTGTGACCATTGACCCATGTTGGAATAACCCCCCCCATTGACCCATGTATGTATGTATGTATGTATATATGTGTCATTCCAGACGATAACTGTCCGTAGAATTGTGCTAGAAACTTCAAACAAATTTTAAAATGTTAAGGACACAAAACGAAAGTTCAAGTTCGTTGGCCAGCATGATCGGATTACATCTTCGGGTTGAAATTTTCAAAAATGTAGTCAAAAATTTCAAAATAGCCTGTTTTTTGCGATTTGTTGTGCGAAATAATTTTTTCAGCATACTAACATGTGGTATATTCGGAATCAGCGTAAAATTTCCTATAAGAATATGTATCAAGTTTTCAAAAATTTCAAAGTTGAAAAATCAGTCAAAAATCGAAATAATGCCGTTCGCTAGTTGTAAAAATCGGTAATATTTGCATGAAACATTGTCCAAATTCAGATTGAACTACTCTTATGGAAGTATACCTGTATAACCAATCCTAGAACCATGCTGTTTAAGGCTAGAACCATGCTGTAGATAGAATTTGATTCCATGTTTGTCTATCAAAACCATAAACTAAAATTTCTCTACACGATCAATAGCGACTGAAACGTCGAAGATTTCTTCAAAAATTCGCTCATGGGGTCATGCTGCATGACTGGACTTTTTTAAACGTGTCTTTGCGAGGCTTTGCCCCACAGGAAGGGGTAAGTCCCCGCAGTCTTGGGGCGAATCCCCGCAGTGCGGGTCTTTGCCCCATTCCCGGGAACGGAAAAAATATCTGAGAGCATATCAATGTATTTATTAAAATATGTCCATCGGTCCATTCAAAACGTCCCATGTTTTACAAATTGAAAAACTTAAACGTTGAAAAAACCTACCTAACGTAATTTTCAAACATTTGCAAACAATCCCAATTTTGAAATTGTCAAGAGAACAAGATTAAATTCATTCTAAACGGGTCTGAATTTGTCAACCACTCACAAAGGATTACAGTCTTAAAAATGTCAAGAGAACTAGATTCATTATGATTAATCACATCTATTCATTCATCATTTGGCCATGTATTTTAACATTGCTGGTAATAAATTACTCCGCATCTGCAATGCACAATGAAAAGTACAATATTCTAAAAATCACAAACATTAAAATGGAACACACATTTGATAAAATCGCAAAACGTTAAAATAGAACACAGTTGAAATTCACAACGTGAGATAAAAGGAAAAAGTTCCAGTCATGCAGCATGACCATATGAGCGAATTTTAGCTCATCCATCCATTTTATGATTTCCTGCCACCACTATTCAAGACATGTCAAAGTTCACATGTGATTGTTGTGACACAACAATTTTCGGTAAAAATTGACTATTTTGCATCGCTAAATCAATTTTAATTATTCTGGAAGTCTTAAACGCTAACGTTTACGATATTCACATTATGATTTTCGGCCTCCCATCACTTAGCAACGCTCAAGTTCAAATTTACTGTCTGCAAAATAAATGTTAACTATTAATTTTATTGCTCAAATTCGTCATATTGTCTGCAAAAAGTTGTTAACTATCAATTTTATTGCTGAAAATTTTGATCTAAATAACATTCTATTATTTAAACAACGTTTCATGCAAATATTACCGATTTTACAACTAGCGAACGGCATTATTTCGATTTTTGACTGATTTTTCAACTTTGAAATTTTTGAAAACTTGATACATATCCTTATGGGGAATTTTACGCTGATTAGGAATATACCAGTTAGTATGCTGAAAAAATTATGTCGCACAACAAATCGCAAAAAACAGGCTATTTTGAAATTTTTGACTACATTTTTGAAAATTTCAACCCGAAGATGTGATCCGATTATGCTGGCCAACGAACTTGAACTTTCGTTTTGTGTCCTTAACATTTAAAAATTTGTTTGAAGTTCCTAGCACAATTTCACGGACAGTAGTTATCGTCTGGAATGACAATACATAATACATAGATACATACATACATACATACAAAAAAAAATGCGTTAAACTTCAGAATATGATTCAGAATAGCCTGAAACGGATTTCTGCATAAAATTTTGTCAAAAATTCACATTCTACAAATTTTGAGGCGAGAGCAATAGCTTAATTTTCTTCAAAAATTTGCTAAAACATTTTTCAGTTTCCTAAGAGGATGATTTGTTCAAGTAAAATGATAAGTGAGATTTATACTTACATGTATTTTTGGGGTGCAGCCGAAGAGATTGCAAATGAATGTTATTTTATTTTCTTCGGCGTAGCAGGCCGAGAAGCTGCAACATAGTATGATAATCGTTGAAACCCTCATGTCAAAACTATGGATGATCTTAGAGGTGAAGCGATGTATTCACAACAGAAGACTATAAAATATATATTCGTCGTAACATGCTCTCCATTACTAAATCGAAATTTACTTCCTAGGAGTTATGTGTCAGCTCTCATAAAATAATAAATAGGTAAATGTTTAGTTTCATTTCACACGCATGTTAACAAAAATATCTACCGCATTCGGTGTCAAATAACTTTTCGTTTATTATTGAAATTTTATGTCTTTGCTATGGAACATAAACTAAAAAAAACGTCACGGAAATTGCTCACGAAAATATTCTGATGATTTCCGCTTACAACCGAGTCGTTGCTTCGTCGTTTCTCATCCCATAAATTCGTTGAACATTCGTTGGAAAGGTCTCAATTTATCCAACCATATTATGTTAACTACTGCGAAGAGCGTGGCCAACAAGCTGAGTTATGATCATGATTATATGAATAATTGTTTACACACAGGTGATCATTCTCAATATTTTATATTGTGAACATGATTGCAACCGCTAGGTAATTTCTGATGATTTCATTGAGCTGGTGTTTCGATGATTTGAATCATAGCAGGTGATCCGAATATTGCGAGAACGGTTTGATTTGTGAAGTGATTGTTAAATCATTTTAATAGATAATTTCTATACTTTGCACGCAAGGAAGCTGTAATTTCGTATGTAGCCTCTTTAGGACATTTACTTGACGATGCCCAGGGTCCGGATCAGATGAGTGGCTCTTAAAGCTAATTTCTATGCTTTATACTCTAGGAAAATTGGCCATCAGGTACTCGCTGTAGTCTTCCATTAAGGTAGGACCAGAACCATTTTACCACTTCCCTACTTATTCTACTGCTACGAAGAGTAGCGAGTAACAAATCGTGTCTAACTGATTCAAAAGCTCGAACCAAATCAAACAGAATCAGCACCGTGACCTTTCTATTATCGATATTTATTCGCAAATCATCAACAACGGACGTGAACGCAGTCTCAGTGCTGAGACCTCTTTAGTAACCGGATTGAAATTTATCGAGGACGTCATGCCGGTTACAAAAACGGTTTAATGGCTCATAGACACTCGGTCTAGCATTTTGGCCAATACACACAATATATTGATAGGGCGATGTTCTTTGAGGCTGTGAAGATCGGGAACTTCGGGGATAGGTACTATAACGGATTTTGACATGGATATGTCTTTGCTCTGGGGGGTCAACCATAAATTTTCGTGACGCAAATAATATGTCACAATTTCTAATGATGTTCACGTACAACCAATCCGTTGCTAGGGGAATGGAATTTCCGCAGTTTTCATCGCACATAAACCGTTCGCCACTCGTTGGAAAGCGCTTGATTTATGTGATAAATGTTCACAACTCGAGCTACCAATTTCCCCCTCCTTACGTACCTGGCTACATTCCTAAACTAAGTTGGTTGGACTATAAACAATTTTAATATGCCGGTTACAATATTCTTAACGTAAAGCAATAGCGTCATTTACTCCACTCCATAGGAAACATTTTCATCTTCTTGACAACAGTCGACTGTTAACAACAACTCATTGTAGTGGCTTCTCTCCACAGTTATTTTCAACATTTCTATAAGTTTTCTATTGTTTTGTTGGAATTAGTCGGGATGCGGCCCAGGGATTTTTTTAAAGTTAAAGGATTTGTTTTCAACTCTCGAGGACAACCGTTATGAAATCCCCTATCAAAGACATATCCATGTAACATGGTATCATTGGTATCTGCTTGTAAAGCAGATAGTGGAACTCGTTTACGAGTTTTCCATGAAAATCGGTTTTAAGACATTCTGAAACAATTCCTGGAGTATAATGCATTTTTTTTCCACTCCTTAGGGTATTCACTGTGTTCGACTGAAAAGTTGAAAATGTGAGTTATAACCTCTCCAACGGCCGGAAAAATCAATTTAAGAAAATCAGCCGAAAGTTGATCGTGACCAACCGCTTTAGACGAAATTATCTTTAAGGACTGTTCCACGGCCTCAATTCTGATCTTCCCAAAACCTATAGTGTTCAAATTCAGAATTCCGCGTATAAATTTGGTCATAATATTCAAAAACATCCTCTTGCACATCCAGAACTTCAATTTTACAGAAATGATCATTCAACTCGTCAGCCGTGAATAACAATTTTTCTACATTTTTCTTTTTATTACTAACCCCTTGACCTTGTACAATTTTCCAGAAACCGGCAGAGCTAGTTAAATTATCATTACCTAAACAATTTAGCGAAATGCTTGTTCTTTTTGTTCCTGAAACATTGCATAACCTTATTCCTATGCTTTTAGAGAGAGAGAGAGAGAGAGAGAGAGAGAGAGAGAGAGAGAGAGAGAGAGAGAGAGAGAGAGAGAGAGAGAGAGAGAGAGGGAGAGGGAGAGAGAGAGAGAGAGAGAGAGAGAGAGAGAGAGAGAGAGAGAGAGAGAGAGAGAGAGAGAGAGAGAGAGAGAGAGAGAGAGAGAGAGAGAGAGAGAGAGAGAGAGAGAGAGAGAGAGAGAGAGAGAGAGGGGGAGATGAAGATGGAGAATTTAATTATACCATGTGAGAAATATTCGGAATGCATTTTATTTCAAGTTCAACACTATGGTTCGCCAAACCCACAATATTTCATTCCTTTTGTTTTTTATCCTTACTCAGTTCCTTCCTCAGATTCTTCAGTTTATTCTTGAAATAGTCAAATAAAGAAGAAATATTTGGAACGCAGAAAGTTAGATTTACAACTCCAGGGTTTAACTTCACTTTTCCATGGTCTAGATTGAAGTTTACTAAACAGGTAAATGCTTCGCTTTGGAAATAACCGCTGTGTCTTCCATCATTGTGCTGTTGAAAAACAGGGAAAAAAAATGTATTATTATAATATAATATGATATTGTTAGATTACAAGTTCACAAATATTCCAGCTATATCTGAGATACAAAGAATTCCCCTCCCACAGATCAGTTTTCTCCGTAGATCACAAATATGAAATTTCTGCGCACTCACTTTCTCATTCCAGAAACATATTTTCTAGCGAATTTTCGAAGGAAAGTCATTGAACTATTGCTTTTCATTTTCCCTGTTCCCCCTATAACTCTCCCAGTACAGTTTTCACATAATCACGTGACAACAAAACTAACCTCACACTACACATGAGCGAGGTTGTATTACAACCCCTGGCGATGAATTACCTCAAAATCAGATGAAAACTGTGGGAATTAAGCTTGCTACGAGGATTTTACATTCACGCATGCTGTATTAGATCTCCCGAAAGTGAAAAGAGAGCTTCCGTTACCTGTCAGTTGGCTCGGAAGTAATATATGTGCCAGTTCTCATCGCAACCGAGAGAGAGAGTCAACGGTGTGACCTATGGTGAGGATGTACGCGATCATTTTGATCATTTGCAGTAATTCAGGATACCCCAACTTTGAACAACTGAAGTAATGAATTTCTGACAGCTGCAAATGAATACAGTATACTAAGCAGTCACTCTCCACCGTAGAGTCGAATTTGGTTATGTGGGCCCAGCCCCTTGTTCCAAAAATCATCATCTAGATGAACATTGATTTTAGACTATCCAGAATACTAAAGAGTTCATCAGGTTTTTAAGAGAAAATTAATAACATTTTCTGTTTCTGGTACAATAAGACATGATGAGTTTGTTGCAGCGTGCTTGAGTTTAGGTTGGAACTAATATGGCGCAGTCGCTCTGCAAAGCTAGTTTGACGTTCCCACATGGTTACGTTCATTTACTCTGTTGATTTTGCAGTGTTCCAGCGCCCCAAGTTCATGAGCTTGGTCACTTCTTGCTCCACAACGAAGGTGGGAGCGTGGAGAAACTCCATCATCTTAGCTATGGAGAATACCTCAGGTGTTCTGTAGGGCCGCCATTCACAACGGAGCCAGATGGCCTGAGGCCGCTCGCTCGAGTCCATTTGGCCCTGGTCCGAATTCGGGGGGTCACACACGGGTACACAGCCAGTAGCGTTCCCTCGTTCTTCGGTCCCGGTGCTGTGCTCTTGAGCATCTGACCTCACCAATTCACTTCATCATCATTTTATCAATTGTACCTCTTCAATTTTACTTCAGTATGAACAACGAGGAACTTGTTAACTTAGCTGCCGCTACAGTTTGCATTTATATGAAGAAGAAGAAACCAAAAAGGCAGTGGCAGAAAGAATGGTTTTCAGCTCGAAATAAATTAACCCATGTCAGGTTGATTGAACACTTAACATTAGAACCTGCTGAAGTCACGGCCACTCACACTTGCCATCGTTTACTTAGCTATCACCTCGACGTCTAGAAGTACATTGAAAGGATTTTGGCCCGGGGGATGACCCACACACGGAAGAGCCAGTCAGTGGAGCCATCTGCCTCACTCACGGCAAGTCCACTCGACGGCTCCATGGATTTTGGCCCGTCCGAAAATCCAGCAAGGCCGCTAGGTGGCGCGGGGCCACTTGAAATTTCCCCACAAACGGTGGAATATGGATCAGCCCGAGGCCGTTTGGCTCGTTGGCTCCGACGTGAATGGCGGCCTTCAGCCTCCTACTAAAAAAAAGCCGGCCATGTTTTGCTGTAGAATATTTCTCCAGGTGTTCTGTAAGGTGTATCTTCTCCACCCTAGTAAACTTTGTCAGCACCTCCATAGCTGGTCAAAAGTGTGCAAGATGAGGTTAAGTGTATTAACATTGAGATATTGGTGTTTCCTCATCTTATATCACTCTGTAATTCATTGATTTACATGTTTTCTATCATTTATGTATTGAATATAAATTTAATCAACGAGTTCAGTGGTCTTTAATGTTGAAGTGAAAAAAAAAAAAAACAAAAATACTGAAATTTGTAATCATTTTGCCATTATGCGAGTTGACCCTTGGTAGTTTTGCCTGAAACCTACTTACCTACTCTTGGTAAGTTTACTACTGCAGTTTTGCCTGCGTTTTGTCTGTTAGTGGAAAAATATTCCACTGGAGAACTAGTCCACTGTGGATTATGAATCTCGACAAGTTAAGGCGGGCTTACACCAGACAAGCATTGTTTGCAAACACACGGAGGTCACTCCCGTTCACTACCTGCACACGCCCAAACGATCAGTACCTATTTGCAAGCATTCGATCAAGTTCCCAACAAAAGTGTAAGAACATGGCACCCATGGCTATTTCATGAACGAGGCAAGTAAATAATTGATTTTTCCCTTCACCGATTCGGTTTTCATCCATTTTAGTGACAATTTCTTCCCAAGCATCATGTTTCTTACTTCAAGGCATTTTTCGTTGTCCCACTCCATTACGAACCAAAAAACAAACAAAACAGTGAAAACATTAACAGCGATTACCAACAGACACCCCCAAAAGTTTTGAAGATATTTTATGCAGTTGTCCACCAGCCGCTCGTGATCTCACAGATATGCCGTTCACACCAGACGCGCAAGAACACTGAATCCTTTAATGGTTCGTTGGTTTACCGACGTGGAACGCTCCTGAACGTTTGCAAACAGTGTTCGCAAACTCTGTTGGCGCGAATGAGCATTTGCTGACGATTGCTTGCAAACACTTAACGATCAGTAGGTACATATTTGGTGTAAACCCGCTTTACAGAACACCCCTCAGTGTTGTGAACTGAGCAGGAAAATGATAACCTTATTAAGATGTTCAACCTTCTTTACTATAATTTATTTAGGGGTCAGTGCCTCCGCTGGACCCACATGAGAACCCTCACCCCTTCCCCCTTTCCGATTCGTCTGTTTCCCTGCCAGTTCTATCCTATTTCCCCGGCTACAGCACTCCCTGCACCCACCTGATGAACATTCCCTCAAGCTTGATGGTATTCAAGTACCTTGTTAGTGTTCTGTTACTTTAACTCGACTCTCGATCGGTTAGTCTCGTAAGTAACGGGTGTCTTAGCTTAATAAATTTTCACGATTCAGTGTAGATAGGTATATTTTCAAAGTTTTAATTTGAGTTTTCCGTATTATCATCGTTGGTAGTTTTTTGCTCCGGTTACTACTTTTACGGTTTACTACGGTTTCGGTTCCTACTGGAAGTCTCGATTTTGTGAAGTGCAAGCAACGTGTAAGAAAGTAAGTATTTTAGTTTTGTTAAACGTTCAATTTCCGTCGTTGGTTTCATCTTTTTACCTTCTTACAATATATGTCTAAATAACAGCCCACCCTCAGTTCTGAGCTATATATATATATATATATATATATATTTATATATATAACTCGGCCCTTCGGGCCTCGCAAGGGGCTCCGCCCCTTGACCCCGCCAGGGGGGCTTCGCCCCCCTGGACCCCCCTACTCTGTACTCGGCGCTTCGCGCCTCGCCGGATCTTTTCTCTTTTCTACTGTGTAGAAAACGAGGATAATTTGCTATGCAATTCGTCTCACGAGAAAAAAAAAAAAAAAAAAAAAAAATTTCAGGCCTGGCCGGGATTCAAACCCACAACCTTCGTCTCACGAGAAAAAAAAAATTTTTTTTTCAGGCCTGGCCGGGATTCGAACCCACGACCTCTCGCTTCCCATCTCGGGACAAAAAACGTTACACAAAAAAAGTGGACATTTTAAAAAATTATTGGGGGTCGGGCCTAAGAATTGCATAGCAATTAATATATTAAGGTTTAAGCCGCACCTCAAAGCCGCACCTCAACCAGAAGTGACATTAGCGGCATTCTGAGCTAAGTATTCAAGGATTCATCCATATGGCAATTAGTTCCATGTTGTCTCGCTTATGGCAAACATCGGGTCGGACAGTCCATAGGATCGTGACCATTGGATCGACTTCGTAATCCGTCAAAGGTTCCATCCTTTATCAAGCGATACCTACCCACATCGCATATATGCCGGGCTCGTTTATGTGAACGATCATGGATTAGTGCTTATAGTCTGTTCATTCATCAGGTTATCATACACTCAGGTGCAAAAAATTTGAGCCACTCTCCACAATGGAAGTTTTCATGAAGTTGCGACTAACATCCTCTTGTTTTCGACTGGGTTACTGTCTGAACTCATTCAGAGGCATTGTTTGTTGTCCCAACAACCAATCACATTGCGTTCCAGGACGATGAAATTTTTTGATCTCTCAACAATAGGGAGTCGAGACGAGACGTGATCATGTTTCATTGCCTCCCACTTTCACGTTATCTTCCAACCTGCGATTATGTTGCTCATCTCTTCCACAGTAGTCCTCAGCCGAGGGGCGAGTGTTTTCCTGTACATTGAGTGCATTCCAACCAAAATAGTCGCTTTAAGAGAGAAAAAAATGTCTTTCCCTCCGGAAATGGTCGCGCAAACGGTAGCTCTCGTTAATGATGGAAAGTTACTGAGATATGCCGCTCGAATGCTTGGACGGCGGGCTCTCTTCCAGTCATTGTGGTAGGAACAAACCTTTCTCCAGGCCTTCTCCACTCTCTTTCACGACCATCTGAGCGCCGCAGGCTGA
Organism: Adelphocoris suturalis; assembly: GCA_030762985.1. Classification (NCBI taxonomy): domain Eukaryota; kingdom Metazoa; phylum Arthropoda; class Insecta; order Hemiptera; family Miridae; genus Adelphocoris; species Adelphocoris suturalis. Next base: position 10,024,586 of record CM061046.1, read on the forward strand.
ACCTAGACTCATCGCTGAAAATGACATCCCTCCACTCTTCAAGTTTCCAAGCACTGCGATTTCGAGCAAACTGAAGGCGTAACATCCTGTGCTGACGGGTTAAACTTGGAACGCGAACGTGTCTTCTGGCAGACAAATGTCGATCCCACCATCGTCTCCGAACTTTCCAAACACCTAAATCCACTCCTGTTGCATTTTCACGTGAGTTACGACCTTGTGAAGCAGTTAATCGTCGATTTCTTAAAGCTAAGGTGTACGAGTACCTGTCTTGAGCGGCTGTTGTTTTTCATGGGCGGCTAGAACCCTGCCTTCTAGAGTAAGATCCCGTCTCTCGAAAACGTCTAACAGTAGCACGGACGGTTTCACAAGGCCGTCCTAGCATTTGAGCGGCATATCTCAGTGACCTTCCATCATTAATGAGAGCTACAGTTTCCGTGACCATTTCCGGTGAAAAAAAACTTTTTTATTTCTCTTAGATTGTGAAAAGTTTTTTTTTTTTTTCTTTTTTTTTTTTTTTTTTTTTTTGGAATGCACTCAACGTACAGGAAAACACTCGCTCCTCAGCTGAGGACTACAACTGTAGAAGAAATGGACAACATAAACGCAGTTTGGAAGATATCGTGAAAGTAGGAGGCAGTGAAACATGATCACGTTTCGATACGATTTCCTATCGTTGAGAGATCAAAACAATTTCATCCGTCTGGCTAGAAAACAGCAAACAATGCCTCCGAATGAGTTCAGACAATAACCCAGTCGAAAACAAGAGAATATTAGTCGCAACTTCATAAAATCTTCCATTTTAGAGAGTGGGCCAAATTTTTTGCACCTGATTGTAGTTAACCCGTCAGGTAGATCAGGTAGAACTCACCTTCGATGAGAGGTGGCATTATTCATGTGTTATCAATTCCACTCATGTTTCATTCGCCATATCAATTCCATCCGTTCCGTGTGATTCGAGATGATTGAAGTGATGAGCTTTTGGTTTATTATTTCCAATAATAAGCCTATGTGATCGTATAGCAAAAAATTTTTATAACCCCCCCTCAAACTTTGTCACTTTACGTTTCAAGGTGCGTAGAATCCAAATATGAAATGTCCGTCCGCCGTTCGCCGTCCGGGCCATAAAAGGCCTTAGAATTGACTTAAAAAATCTGTTCTTTCGCATATAGACTCCACTTGGGGTCTAGTTGGTCATAACTTCTCGCCAGCTCGATCGCTCCACTCTCATGGGTGCTATGAGCCAAAAATAGGCGAAAAAGTGTCTTTTTTTGTATATTTCAAGTTGTATAGAAATTGGAGATTTATGAGTGAAAAGAAAATGTTAAGTAGCTATTCATTTTATGGAAAAAAAAGTATTCTAAATGATACTCTTCTATTCAAAAAGAGACTTTGGATTTTAGGCAATTTTTTGCAATTTTATAGATTTTTTAAAACAGATTTTAATGAAGTTCAAGTTTTTAGCATAATTTCGTACATAACTTTTTGAATGTTCTATTTCATAGTTGATAAACTTTATTTGACCAATCTTATGCTAAAAAATATCAATTTAACAATTCTTAGCCATTTTCAGTGATTTTGTCAGCACATTTTTTGAAATTTGACCAATTAGATGATATACAGTATAGGTAACACTTTTACGTGTAGGAAAGATGACTTGGTAATGAATTGTTTTGTTAATCAACTATATTAAAAAGCGTAAAATGGTGAGATTCCGCTGCTGTAATGGAATGAACCCATTTGTGAGCTCCGAAGCTCCGAGTTCCGATACTAAATATACTATAAGCGGCGTTTAATAATTATGGACCAGAGATCTACGTAGAAGGGCTGTCTAATACATAAATAATAAACCTTTGTGTAATAATTTGCAGCGTTTTTCTTGATCAGCCCGTTCACCCTAGAAAATTGAAATTTGATAGGGAGGGTCTCAGGGTCAATGAAGCAAGGTAATAGCATTGGAATGATGGGATCTTTCCTGGTCAGCTGAGTGAGCTAAATTTTTCCTGTTCACTCTAGAACAGGGGTGCTCAAACTTGAACTGCTGGCGATCTACCTCAATATTTTTAGACTACTTACGATCGATTCTGAGAGGCTGCAAGTATGTGTGATGCAGGGTTGTCGTACATACACGATACACCCTACCTAGGTAGGGTGTACCGTAGCATATATAGATATTAGCTTTCCGCACAATTTACATTATTTTAGTCAAGGTTTGGGTTAGGTTTACTCAAGTTCTTCTCTACAATATCAATGAAAAAACTCCTAGTTATTCAAAATTGCGAGTTTATTCGTTGTTACAAAACAAAAGAGTTACATATGGTGTTAAACTCAACTAAGGAGTGACTTTGGATGTTGAAGCGTGGCACTGCATGTCCTCAGCATACTTTTCATAAGATGGTGCGTAACCACTGAGTGCCAATCGCAAGCATGATGACATATGATCGTCAGTTAGTCGAATTTCATTTCAGAAAATGCAGACTCGCACAAGTAAGTTGACCCAAACACTGCCGTCAGTTGAAGGGCGATTTGCCTTAGATTCGGATATTTATCTTCAGATATAAAACACCAGAAATTTGTATCGGATGCTGTAGCTTTGAGATGTATATCTGATATAATCTGCACCAACTCATTTTCAACAGAACATGAGTTCATATTAAACTGACTTGCTACTTCAGTAGCTAATTCCTCGATGTTTTTACATGAAAAAGGATAACTCATAAATGATGCTATATTTGCCAATTTACAGCAATCATAAAAACGCATTTCGAATTGTCCCAAAATATTTGATAATTCAGCCTCATACGTATCATAATTCAACTGAGGAATCCTTGCTTCAAAGACGGAAAATGTTTCAGATCCTTTCTTTTCAGTTGATCTATCATAAGTTGCAATTTACTTTTGAATGCGTTTACTGCGCTAATCATCTCAATAATAGTTTTTCCTTTACCTTGAAGCTCCAAGTTAATGGTGTTTAAGTGCATTGTGATGTCAGTCAAAAATGCCAAATCAGTCAGCCATTTTTCGTTTTTCAACATCTCAGTGTCATCACCTCTTTCGTCTAGAAAAGCTGTTATTTCGGCCAATAATTCTTGAAACCTTTCTAGGAATTTTCCGCGGCTCAACCACCTGACTTCCGTGTGAAGAACTAAATCAGTGTGTTCAGCTGACTCCCTATCTTCCAGCTGCAACTTAAAGAGCCGCCGTTGCAAGCTATGTGCACGGATGGAATTCACATTTTTTGTTGCAATGCCCATAAATTGTGTTATTACGTAATAAATTTTTGTAGTTAAGTTACCTACTTATTAAAAATTTTTTTCTTCTCGAGATCTACTCAAAAAGCACTCGCGATCGACCGTTTGAGCACCCCTGCTCTAGAAAGTTGAAATTTGACAGGGAGACTCAATGGGGCATTAGGAGATTAATGAAAGATAGACACTTTCATGATAACGACCTATATCAATGATGTTAATGATTAAAGAGCCTAAGGACAAATTCATGTCACAATGTATTAGTGCGAAGCGTTGATTATTTAGCAATTAGTTTCACTGTTAAATTTTATTTTAGTGATTTGATAATCTACAAGAACCGATACTTTTCTTTTCCATAGAAAAAAATAATTCGTAAGTTCTAATAACCGTATTTTGGTGCCTGATTTTAAAGAACTTTTCCCCATGTTTTACATCTACCAGATAGGTACACGAGAACTCCCTTGTTCAAAAATGAGTGCGCATTCCCAAGGCTCAATTTCGGCACTACTAGTTAGTAGTTTGTTCCTACCCACAACAATAAGCTACTCACTATTTCCATGCTGGTACGATACTTCGCAGCAGCCCGGTATGTATCTCTCATTATGGACGATCCATCTTGCTTTACAGCCTCCTCAATCCACGATTCGTATTGCTTCCTTTTCTCAGGCGATACATCCGCTAAAAACTCGAACTAGGAAATGAACAAACAATGTTGGTGATTGGCATTTTATGTCGATCACAAGTGAGAATCAACAATGAATATAGTAGGTAGGTCCCAAGTATTCTATTCGAAATCGTTACCAGAAAAAAAGGTCTGCCAAGTTGAGTGGGCAGTATTTCTTCCTCACACATTGTAACATGGACGTAATTTCCTAGTTGAAGAACAAAGTCGAGTCGAAATGATTGTATGCAAAATATAACAGTATCTAATTAATGTGTATACATCCTAGGATGCAAATTAGGGCTACAATTCATGTTTGCATGTGCTGAAATTTTCTAAAGGTTAACCCGGGTCCCTATAAACTCATCAAACGGAAACTCATCAAAAACGTGAGATCGAGGCTTTTTCAGGAGTTTCCCCTTTGGGTGGGACACTGGTCAAAACTGAATAGAAAGGAAGGTCGTCAAAAAGAATTTCAAATTGAAATCGGATATAAATTTGGAAGATGAAAAGTGGTTGACGATTATTTTTGATGACTTTCCAATCCCCTGGGAAAACTGGTCAAACGCTCCAAGTGGAAACTCATCGAAAGGAAAGTCATCAAACCAAACCTTCGGAAGGCTTCACCGTGTGCCAGATCCAGCCGTTATAAGGTTTTTGGCCAGGTAGTTATTCATGGTGGCGATGAGCTGTAACAATGGCAGGTAGTTGACCCAAAGTAGACCAATATCCGTCTACTACTACCACCATTTTTGACGAGTTTCCCGTCAGCTCCTTTTCGATGAGTTTCCTTCAAGGTAGTTTTTGATGAGTGTCTCGACAGTGCTGGATTCTAGTCGAGAAAAATTTATACTGATTCATAACTGAATTAAACGGATAACAATTTATTGGATTCTATTTTTTGATGAGTCGCTCATGAAGATTTGACGAGTTTCCACCCCACGTAGAAAACTGATCGAAAATGGTGTTCTTCGATTTTTTTGAGGAGTTTCCTGTTGATGAGTTTCCTAGTTCCCGGTTAACCCACACAGTAATTGAAAACTTCATCAAAATCGATTCATTATTATCGAAGCGTCATCAAATATAGGTTTTGCGCATGCGCAATAGTTAGGGTGGGGTGGAGTAAGTCTCCTTACTTTCGATTCTGTTCCATTTATAAAGAACTACGAGGTCAATATCCCTTAACCAACTCATTAGGATAGTAGTTTAGGACCTTGGCAATGACTACTTACAATTGCAGCGCTTGGTGATTAGTATTATGAATGAAATGCATGTTTGTTTTTTTTGTTTTTTTTTTTTAAGTGAACAGGAAGGGGTAAATTCCCGCAGTCTTGGGGCAAATCCCTGCAGTGCGGGTCTTTGCCCCATTCTCGGGTAAGGAAAAAATATCAGAGAGAATATACATTTTATTGAAATATGTTCGTCCATTCATTCAAAACGTCCCATGTTTTAGAAATTGAAAAACTTTTTCGAAGTTCTTATTAATTTTAAATGACAGTACCTAACGTAATTTTCAAAAATTTGCAAACAATATTCAATTTTGAAAATGTCAAGAGAACAAGATCAAATTCAGTCTAAACGGGTCTAAATTTGTCAACCACTCACAAAGGATTCGAGGCTTGAAAATATCAAGAGAACTAGATGAAATATGATTAATCACATTAATCACATCTATTCATTCATCATTTGGTCATGTATTTTAACATTTCTGGTAATAAATTACTCCACATCTGCAATGCACAATGAAAAGTACAATATTCTAAAAATCACAAACATTTAAATAGAACACACGTTTGAAAAAATCGCAAAACGTTAAAATAGATCACAGTTAAAATTCACAACGTGAGGTAAAAGGAAAAAGATCGTAATGAAAGAATACATAGGCATATAGAAAACACTTGCATGATTTAATTTTCAAGTTGTGGCATAATAACGTCGGGTTAGAGGTAAAAGTACCGAAGAGGTAAATTCATATTGTGCAAAAATCAAATTAAAATTTCAAAAGTTAGTTTGGTAAATATGATTATTTTCTTAGGTTGGATACATAGTTTGATGATATTGATCACCAATAATAACAACAGTTAAATAATCATAATATTCTCCATTTGATTTTCCCACGTGTTGAATTTGTGACTTGGGTACTTTTACCTCTAACTCCACGATAATTTCCTGAGTTTAAATCCAAATGGAAAAGGTTTAAATCCAAATGGAAAAGGTTTAAATCTAAGTGGAAATGGTTTAATCTAAATGGAAAAGGTTTAAATCTAAATGGAAAAGGTCTAAACCTAAATGGAAAAGGTTTAAACCAAAATGAAAAAGGACTAAACCTAAATGGAAAAGGACTAAACCTAAATGGAAAAGGACTAAACCTAAATGGAAAAAGTTTAACTGAAAAATATTCAATTCCCAGTTGAAGGGGAAGATAATAGTCAGAAAAAGTGCATCCAACAAATTTTGCAACGGTTTGGAATGGAGAATTGAAACCCAGTGTCTACTCCAGCTGAGGTGAATGTGAGACTCTAAAAAATTATTCAGAACGAAAAAGAGAAAAACGAAAATATGAAGAAATTGATATGAAAATATTGGATAACATATCTTTTGGAGTAAAAGGGCAATATTAACTATAGATGAAGACAATAAATTATTGTGAATGTACGAAACTTGAAGAATTTGTAGATGACCTGGATAAACCTTCCTGATATTAAAAGCACAAAGCGATTTGCATATTTGTAAAACTGGTACCTATATTTATATGTTTTGAATTGAAACAGTAATTACGATTAAGAAATAATAAAAAGAAAAATTCAATATTAAAACTTTCATCTCTAGATTAGTGTTCAGTTTTTATTGGAAATGGATTTTATATGTGGGCATTGTAATTAGCTGTCAATTTTCAATTTAGCCCATAGGGTAGAGGCACCAGTAGTAGCCACCCTTAAGCAGCCCTGTTTCGGTATTTACAACGTAATTTCTTCATTTCTTCGTTCTTTCTTCCAATCCCGTGTTTTTCCTTTACCCCAATGTCTGCTCTATCGAATGGATATTTTTAAAAATCGAATGTGTTGATTAGTTTTACGAAAATCGAAGAAAAGTAAACCAAGATCTGTCGCTTGTAGTAGCCACCAAAATCTTTAGTAGTAGCCACTGTAAGAGACCAGAAGTTGCCACCCCCTGGCTACTACTGGAAATACTCATTTTTCAGGAAAACTAATTATATCACTGTGATACTGATAAAAATCTAGCTTATTTTTATGTTGAATATGAAAAAAACACGAAAACTCAGTAGTGGCCACGTCATGGCTACTACAGAAATTCGCTAGGTTTTCATGAACTGGTAGTAGCCACCAAAATCTTTATTAGTAGCCACTGTTAGGGACCAGCAGTAGCCACCTCCTGGCTACTACTGGAACCTCTAATTTTTCAGGAAAACTAATTATATCACTGTGATCCTGATGAAAATCTAGCTTATTTTCATGTTTAATGTGAAAAAACACGAAAACTCAGTAGTGGCCACATCATGGCTACTACAGAAATTCGCAAGGTTTTCAAGAACTGGTAGTAGCCACCCCACAAATATGACCCTAATTGTCTAAAATCCTACGTGAAACAACTTGAAATACATCAAGAAATCACCAAGGAACGTGAATAAAACGAAACTATCTCAAAAAGTCTTAGAATGAAGTGAAACTTATTTCTGTTCTAGAACCAAAAATTTCAACCATGTATCATGTTTTCTCCTCGATATTGATTCGGAATTCTATGAAAACATCAGAAATTAACAAGCGGTTGCAATCATGTTCACAATATCAATTATTGAGAATGATCACCTGTGTGTAAACAATTATTTATATAACCATGCTCATAACTCAGTTTGTTGGACACGCACTTCGCCGTAGTTAACATAATATTGTTGGATAAATCGAGAGCGTTCGAACGAATGGTCAACGAATTTTGTGGGATGAAAAACGACGAAGTACCATTTCCCTAGCAACGACTCGGTTGTAGGCGGAAATCACTGTAACACTATATGTTTCGTGCGCGGAAAAAAATTGACTCGCAAAATTTGCTAGGACCCCAGGGCTAAAACATGATACATGTTAATATTGAGGTAAACATGGACTACGTCCTTAATCAAAACTGTTGGCGAGGAGCTCATCTAATCAACTGGCAGTCCATCTGGGTTATAAGGCGTGTTGTTAATCACACTGGTTTCTTAATTATGGCGAGAACGGTTGGAATGCGCAGCTGACATCTCCTGCTTGAAAATGGTGCTAATGTCGAATGTCTTGATGGTGCCAAATCCGTATTTTTCAAATCTAAAGTTCATGGATGGCTACTACTGGCAGGGGTGGCTACTATCAGTGCCTCCACCCTACTTGTACCACATCACATCTTCTGCGTCAAGATTCTCATCATTCTCAAAACATATTTTTCGAATTGTAAATGGAGCAATGGACATAGGCACTCAACAGTAATTGTAGCCTTTAGCTTTTGCATATGTTTCAAACAGCTGAATGTTTCCATTGAACTACACGGTGGATTTGGATGAGTGTGAAAAATGTTTTTGGGTGAGTAAACGGAAAATCGAGTAAAACGCTGTCAAGCGCGATTTTCTATCTTCATCCGTTTTCGAGATAGAACGTAATAGGGGAAATGCTGAGGAAATTTGGGAGAGTTTGAACGAAAAATGCCAGTGTTATGCACAAGATGAAAATAACATACCTAGGTAAGTCTTTTATAAATACCTGGTACCTACCTACAGTTGGGTAAAATTTCATTAGGAATAGACTTCCAAATAGGTCCTGTGGGGTATCACTCCAGTAACTTTTGTGGAAAGATACCACACAAATTTAGATTAGATTTGGAACGCAGAACTATCAGAATGATATTAAATTAGAATAAAATAAATTTTTAAATTAGGACAAAATTACTCGAACGAGATCTGAGAAGCGAATGAATTTTTATTGTTTGAATAATCTTAGTAACCAGTATGACGGGATGGTCACTGGTTGTAATTAGTAGATGATGAAATGAAAATCCATGTCAAAATTTATCCCTTGATGGGAAAAACAAAAGATCATGGATATGTCTAGTACCTACTGCTTACCAGTTGGTACCTACTACTCAATTGTATACCAACCATGTAGTGCCTTCTTTTCACAAGATTATTCCATTATGGTTACAAAACAATATTAGTTTTTAACTTAGAGTAATAAATCAGCATTCCTTGACACTACAATGGCTTAGAGGTCATGAAATGTCATGGTAAATTGAGAGCATTCCAAAAAGTGGCGAACGATTTTCCTACTATGAAAACTATGGGAGTTACTGTTCCCTAGTAACGCCTTGGTTGTACGTGAAAATCAATAGAAAATGTGCCGGTCGGGAGAAAAAGTGTCGGTCGGGAAAAACTCGGCGCTCCGCGCCTCGCCAGGGGGCAAGCCCCCTGGACCCCCGGTTACCTCTATTTACATACTTCGGACGAAATTATTGAAACACAGAATGTGTTTGCGTTGTCGCGCAACCAAGTGACAACCAAACAAGCGTCATTGTTTACTATTCATTTACTATTCATGCTCATAACTCAGGTTGATGGCCACGCACTTCACAGTAGTTAACATAATATGGTTGGATAAATCAGGAGCTTTCCAACGAATGGTGAACGATTTCTGTGCGATTAAAATTGTGGAAGTTCCATTTCCCTACCAACGGCTCGGTTGTACGTGAAAATCATAAGAAAATTTACAAGCGGTTGCAATCATGTTGACAATATCAATTATTGAGAATGATCATTTGTGTGTAAACAATTGATTCAAATAACCATGCTCATAACTCAGGTTGATGGCCACGCACTTCGCAGTAGTTAACATAATATGGTTGGATAAATCAGGAGCTTTCCAACGGATGGTGAACGATTTCTGTGCGATTAAAATTGCGGAAGTTCCATTTCCCTACCAACGGCTCGGTTGTACGTGAAAATCATAAGAAAATTTACAAGCGGTTGCAATCATGTTGACAATATCAATTGTCTCTCTAGCTCTAGTTGAAACATTTAGTTGCAGTATCTTTGGCTGCGCCCCAAACATAGATGGTACTGTAAGTATACAACTCACTCATCATTTTACTTGAACAAATCATCCTCTTATGAAACTGAAAAATGTTTTTCATAGGTTAAATTATTGCAGTAACTTACATTAGAGATAAGGGGGGGCTTCCCCCTCAGTATTTACAGAATTTGGAGAAGTTGGAAGAATTTGTGAGGGGGCAAGTGGCAATAACACCTAGAATTCGAAAAGACCTGTGGGGACCTACCTACAGCAAGATAGTCAATATTTATTTTACTCGTATTTTAGTCTTCAGTTTTGACATGGATATGTCTTTTGGCTGGGGGTCAAGGAATTTTTCGCGACACTTTTTTTTCCCGACCGACCATCATTCACACTTTTTAACACAGAATGTGTTTTAGCCATGGACTAACTAGCCGAAAATGGAACGCGGGATGTAACGAAATGTGTGACGGTGATGATTTTCACGTACAACCGAGCCGTTGGTAGGGAAATGGAACTTCCGCAATTTTAATCGCACAGAAATCGTTCACCATTCGTTGGAAAGCTCCTGATTTATCCAACCATATTATGTTAACTACTGCGAAGTGCGTGGCCATCAACCTGAGTTATGAGCATGGTTATTTGAATCAATTGTTTACACACAGATGATCATTCTCAATAATTGATATTGTCAACATGATTGCAACCGCTTGTAAATTTTCTTATGATTTTCACGTACAACCGAGCCGTTGGTAGGGAAATGGAACTTCCGCAATTTTAATCGCACAGAAATCGTTCACCATTCGTTGGAAAGCTCCTGATTTATCCAACCATATTATGTTAACTACTGTGAAGTGCGTGGCCATCAACCTGAGTTATGAGCATGAATAGTAAATGAATAGTAAACAATGACGCTTGTTTGGTTGTCACTTGGTTGCGCGACAACGCAAACACATTCTGTGTTTCAATAATTTCGTCCGAAGTATGTAAATAGAGGTAACCGGGGGTCCAGGGGGCTTGCCCCCTGGCGAGGCGCGGAGCGCCGAGTTTTTCCCGACCGACACTTTTTTTCCCGACCGGCACATTTTCTATTGATTTTCACGTACAACCAAGGCGTTACTAGGGAACAGTAACTCCCATAGTTTTCATAGTAGGAAAATCGTTCGCCACTTTTTGGAATGCTCTCAATTTACCATGACATTTCATGACCTCTAAGCCATTGTAGTGTCAAGGAATGCTGATTTATTACTCTAAGTTAAAAACTAATATTGTTTTGTAACCATAATGGAATAATCTTGTGAAATGAAGGCACTACATGGTTGATATACAATTGAGTAGTAGGTACCAACTGGTAAGCAGTAGGTACTAGACATATCCATGATCTTTTGTTTTTCCCATCAAGGGATAAATTTTGACATGGATTTTCATTTCATCATCTACTAATTACAACCAGTGACCATCCCGTCATACTGGTTGCTAAGATTATTCAAACAATAAAAATTCATTCGCTTCTCAGATCTCGTTCGAGTAATTTTGTCCTAATTTAAAAATTAATTTTATTCTAATTTAATATCATTCTGATAGTTCTCCGTTCCAAATCTAATCTAAATTTGTGTGGTATCTTTCCACAAAAGTTACTGGAGTGATACCCCACAAGACCTATTTGGAAGTCTATTCCTAATAAAAATTTTACCCAACTGTAGGTAGGTACCAGGTACAACTAGACTTTAAGGAACAAGTTAAACCTTTCTAATAATACATATTTTTCTTTTTTTCCCCCATAATTATTCTACTTTTAAGAAATTATAACTATCATTCATAATATTTTTGAATGTAAAATCAAATGCCTGAACACAGAAGGTTCTGCGTCCACCACCACCCACCATATCACAAACCAACAGTTGACCGTTACACATTCGTTATCTGATATTGATTTACACACGAGTTTCTCTTCATTACAATTCAAATCGTCATCATTCTTAATGCAGTTTTAATAAAAGTTTTCGGCAATTGATAAGTTTCAAAGTCAAATTTCAAGATGTATCCAGCACCTAGATATAATTGAGGTTTAACCCACCCCCTATCTAAGGTATGATAACTTTATCATTTCAACTACATAGTCAACATATAGTCCCCTACATATATGTATATATACTCGTATAATACTTATTGAGAAAATAGATTAAGATTAAGTTGATCCATTAATATACATAACTAGATACTTCTATAATAATTAGGTACATATGTACAATTTATTCCTTGTTATGCTTGCCTATAATTGTCTGACTCTCTGGTGTGATTCTTTGTAGCCCTGAAGATGGTATAAAAATATACCGAAACGTTGGCCTAGAAAAATAGTGGTACACTTTATGACTGAACCTCACGACCCCAACAAATCTTATTATTATTTACTTCACCAGTATTCGAGTAATTATGAGGTGCCGAGTAGTGTTACATTTACAGGAAGGTTAGGCTGGTGTCGTGTGGTTTTAGGTCCCCAAACGAGTGACGTTAGATGAGCCATTCTAACGTACGACTGCGACGTTGCTAACGTCTTTTCAAGGTCATGTACTGTACGGTACGTTAGGGTGATGTTGAAGGCACGTTTGTGGTCACCAAAAACTCTCTGATGACAAGCAAATGAAAACGTTTATTGACAAAGCTGTCAGGAACCCTAGTCGTGCAACGTCGGCGTGATATCAGCGAGTCGAAATTAATATTGATTCCGTTTGTGAATTAGTAGGTACGTTAGGTACCTATCTGGTTTTACGACCGATGCAAATTGGGGCGAATCCGTTCTTTCTGGACACTGGAATGCTATGAGCGAACTTTTGCGCTGATATCGAATACACGCTCCTATACCGAAGAAAATACACAACAAAATTCGCCAAAAAAGTTCCAGTCATGCAGCATGATCGTAAGAGAGAATTTTCGTAAATTATCGTATTGTATAATTAAATGTTTTGAAATTTGGGCTTTATGAGTGCAAGGAAATGGTCAACTATCAATTTTACGGCAAAAAACGTAAGTATACTAAATAATAATTTGCTATTCAAGAAGAGGTTTGGAATTTTTAGCTATTTTGCAGTTTTTATCGATTTTTCAGCAAATTTTAATGAAATTTAAGTAGGTACTTTTTCAGCATAATTTAGTGCACCAATTTTTTAATATTCTATTTTATGGTTAATAACCTTTATTTGAGCAATATTCAGTTAAAAATATAATTGCAACAATTTTTAGCCGTTTTAGCCGTTATTATTGATTTTTTTTAGTATATTTTTTGAAAAATTGACCAATTTAAAATGCTCAGAAAGTGCTGGCCAATGAACTAACTCTTTTTTGGTTTGGATAGCTTGATTTTCTGACGCATGAACGGATTTTATATCTCAGTCATAAGGAGAGTTATCTTCTATATCTGGAATGACATACATATATATATATATATATATATATATATATATATATATATATATATATATATATATATATATATATTGAAACAAGGGAAAGGACAGAAGAAGGAGAGATGATAAGATTAGCTGGACGTTTCCCTTCTAGCGTTTTCAACAGAATCATATATATATATATATACACAAATGAAAAAGTTTTAAACTCAAGGATTCGTTTCAGAATGCCTCAAAATGGATTTCAATGAAGGAATTTTTTAAAAATTTAGATTTTATAAATTTCCTAACCATTGCAATAGCTTCATTTTCTACGAAAATTTGTCAAAACTCGCTCACATTTAGCAATGTAGGTACGTCCCTTTAGCACCGCCCCGAAAATTTGTTGTCCAACAGAAAAATATTAGAAAATTATATTTTGCGTTGAATGCGACTACCCCCAGCTCTCCAGCTCTGCTTGCAGGCCAGAATTTAGAGGTTATCTAAAACAAAAGTGGACCAAATCACGCACTTAGGTATTGATGAGACAAACAATTCATTTCATCAGCAATTCTTATAAAAAATTTCATGTTGATCATAATTATTTTCATCACGATGAAACCTAGCGTATGCATTTCAAGGTTTTTTCCTTGCAGCTGGTTTTAATTCATGATGCATATTCCCTGATTCGATATTTGACAAACTTGCAAATCAGCGGTTGTATTCGTCGGCAAAGCAACGACCCACCTACTTTGTTTAGGCACTTTAAACCAACAGCAAATCTGGTAGGACGTACGTAACTACCCAAGTAGTTTTGTTTCTCGGTGTAGCAACAACCTGCCTTGTTTATTTTGACATAGGTACTATCAAATCTCTCCTTTTATTCATTCAATATAACAAGTTAAGCTTCCTCAGTTAAGCATAGTTCTACGAACTTATAATAAAACGCTGATGAAGCTACCTGAGCAATGGCTAGGTACCTACACAGCAGTACAGACACCTGAGGAATTTTCAATCATCTTTTCTTTACTATTTTTCAGGTTAATTATTCTCAAAGCCTAAACGAATGAAGTTCTTTAGTTTTCTGACACTGATTAACTACTATAGTTAGTAGGCTCCTAGTCCAAATAAAAACTCGTTCACGTTAGATTGGTATTGTTGACAGCAATCTACAATCAATTATTGCGCTGGCAGGCATGATTATTATACCATTTAGTCGAATTGAAACTTTGTATTGCTACAATATTATACTTTTTCAAAACAAAACTGTTGAAAAATGGCCTTATAACCACGAATTATGTTGACGTTAGACTGCAAACTTCTGGTGAGAAATAGGTTCGTTGAGCTGCAATTCATTGACGTAGGGTGGTATGATGGCCGACTTTGGCTGAAACGCGAACCTACTCCAGGCGTGACGTCACGAGAATATGGGCCATAGAGATAGGATATTGTTGCACCAGTAATATTGGTCGTCGGGGTGATAAATATGTGTTCAATGTGAGTTCAACAAGATACCAACTCGATATAGTATTTCGTAGCACCCATAATTGGGTGCGTCAGTGGCCTATTTATAGTGTAAAGTTATATTATGTCACTCTTGTTAACTATTGGCGGATAGCTGTGTTAACAAAATACGATACAGCCAATTACTGTATTCATTCTTCACGTCCGATCGACATTTTTCACTTAAACTGTGCGTTCGCTTTTCGGTTTATCCCTTTGATGCATGATTTTTTCTTTTGTTGTGAAAAAAATTTGAGTGGTAGGAATAAGTCCCTGGATACCGGGAAAAATAAGGAAAAAAATCCATCTCTGTTTTTTTCCTGGAATTTCAAGAAAAACTGAAAGATGCCTGTAAGCATCATTGTGCATATCGGCGGCACCTGATTGATGCCTGTAAGCATCATTGTGCATTTGGGCGGCACCTGGCCCTTGGCCTCGGAAGGGTGTTTTCATAAATGAAATCCAGTACTAACGAGAATTTAAATTTATTGAAACATGTAAGAATCCTCAAAAAACGATTGGTAGGTGTTCTCTTGGTAAATATTCGTAAAACTACACAAGTAGATATCGTCGTCCCCATCCATTGCTCTCAAGTTGGTAAACAAGTGCACAATGGTGCCTACAGGAAACACAGGTTGAACCGCAAAATTCGGCACTAGAAAAGAAACTGCAACTAAAACAACTATTCCTCCACAAACTAGACAATATAAACTAACGAAACAGATTTTTTTGTAGAGGAAATGAACGACTTTTGTAATTCAGAGACCACATGAACGGAGCCCTCTCGGGGTCAAAAACGAGACTGCTGGTTTTGTCAACATTAACTTGATCACTTGAATGACTACTTCAGTTCTTCCTCTTCTCCTTGCCCCTCAGTGAAAATTGTGGCTTCCCTTTCTTCCTCTGACTCCTTTTCATTCAGCTGTTTAACCTTATCTGATATATTCAAGGCATTCTCTAGAATCCACTCTCAAGCCATAGGATCTGATCTTATCCCACTTTCACTAATAATTAAAAGCTTTAACATAACTGCCCCATATTTCCTCCATATTTTTAACTTCGCCATTACCAGTTCCAGTTTTCCGAGTGAATGGAAGAATGCACAAGTTATACCAACCCCAAAAAAGTCCTCTGTCGAACTGATTGAGGACCTAAGGCCTATCAGTATCCTCCCAGCAACGTCAAAAGCATTCGAGCACGTTCTTCTTGAACAGATGTCCGCCTTTGTTTTTGAACGTAATTTATTCACTCCATTTCAATCTGGCTTTAGACCATGTCATAATTGTAAATCAGTATTAGTGAAGGTGACTGAGGACATGAGGGATGCCATTGAGGATGGGCAGTGTACTATCCTTGTCTTACTGGACCTTACGAATGCCTTTGGATCCATAAATCATTCCCTTCTTATAGAAAAACTGGCCAAATTTTTTGACTTTTCTTCGAGCGCATGCTCTCTGATGCGGTCCTATCTGACTGGGCGTACTCAGTTTGTGTCCCTGAGTGGATCGTCCTCCAAACTCCTTCCCATAAAAGATGGTGTTCCCCAGGGTTCAGTTTTAGCTCCATTTTTGTTTTCCACTTTCATCAATGACATGCCTCGTACTATTCACAATTGTTTATTTCATCTCTATGCAGATGATACCCAAATTTACAGACACAGCCCCACTGATCCTCCTTCACTCACCCATTCAATTTCTCTTGTAAATGACGACCTCTCCTCAGTTCACAACTGGTGTATAAGCAACGGCCTTATACTGAATCCCCAAAAAAGTCAAGCGATTGTAATCTATAAGCAGCACATTACTACCAGCTCTCTCCCACCTATCCTTATCAATAATACAACCATACCATATTTTTCTTCCGTACGTAACTTGGGTGTAATCATCAACTCCACCCTCACCTGGAAGGATCATGTGGCCAAGATCTCTAGATCCGTCCTCTCATCTCTTCACTCCCTTCGCAACTTGGCCGTCTGTACCCCTTTCCATGTGCGCCTCAAGTTATTTCAGACACTTCTTCTCCCACACTTCACCTATTGCTCTATACTTTTCATCTGGTCCCTTGACTTCAACTCTCTGAAACGTCTCAGAGTCCTCTTCAATACCTGCACCCGTTATGTATTTCACCTCAAATCCCAAGGACACATCTCTCCTTACGCAAATCGCCTCTTGGGTATGGATATCATTACTTACATTAATGTTCTTTCTTTGTGCATCATCTATAAAGCAACAAAGGGTTGCTTACCAAATTTTGTTAATTCCCTTTTTCCACCGGGCAGTTCTGACAGAGCCAACAACATTGCTATTAAACGGCACTTTAGCATGCCCATGGCTAGGTCAGTTTCCATTGCAGGAGCGAGGCTATGGAATTCCCTTCCAGTTTCGGTGCGGTGTGCTCCCTCCCTTGGTGCGTTCAGGTCTGCTGTTGTGCGCCACTTCCTCACTGAGCATTAAACTCCTTCCTCTTTCTCTCTCTTTCTACTTTCGATATCTATCCCTTTCACTCTTCATATCTCCCTTCTTCTCTTTCTCTCTTCTCCTTACTTGTCAGTATTTTATTACATTTGAAAATTCTAGTTTTTTTTTACTATTTTATCCCGTACTTATGTTTACTAATTTTCCCATATATATATTTCTTTATGAATTATCTTGCTTTAATCTAAGTTGCCCTTCAGGCTTTAAATTTATATAGATGCCCTTCTGGCTTTAGTTTTAATTTACATTGTTCCTTGTTTTTGTATACTTGATCGCCTATTCTAACAAACTTGGCATGCGAGGTGGGACATATGTCCTATATGCCAATAAATTAAATTACAATTACAATTACAATTATCTCTTCTTGAGTTCAAAGTACAGCGACCAAATCTCTCCTTGAGTTCAAGCACATGTTGATGCTTGGAGGAAACAAAATAGAACTCAAAATAATCTCAACAGAGTGTGCTGGGGGTGTAAAACATAATATGATGCCTACAGGCATCACGATGCAACGAAGGGCAACCTTTTACTGTTGATATCTAGCTGCACATTCTTACATTAATTTTGAGTTTTTTTGTTTTTTTGATAAAGTCAATGTTATGTTTAGTTCCTGCTATAGTTTTCGACGAGATTTTACACAAAACAATAGTTTTTCAAATATTTCAGTTGTATGCTAAGTCAGAAATCCCTCAATGTGCAGAGAGCAACAAAATACTATGTCAAGTTTTCCCGGGAAAATAAGGGTCAGAAAATCATGAGAAAAATGTCTTAGGAACAGGGATTAATGGTAGTTTATTTGCAGTAGTTACTTTGTCTTGTGGCGGTAGTTGCCGAACGTTTCTTGTGACGTCACGGTAGCGTGGATCCCTTTCCAGTGTGCCTAACGTGAGCGCAGTACCTCCGTTCGCGTTACTCTAGTGATTGCTAGGTTGTGAGTGATTTGCAAATTAATTATTCCAAGTCCTTTGTTCATGTTCCCCCGCTCGCTCTCGATCTCATGTATTGTATTACTTACCTACCCGTAGCTTTTTACGTAAAGCCTTTTCCATGTACGATGTACAAATTTGTCTTGTGAGTTGGCGACTGTTCAAATTATATTACGTGCCCCAATCTGTGAGTATTCCTTCAAGTCCTCACCTAGTAAAACCAAAGTCTGTAGAACTTTGGACAGCCGCACACGGTAAGGTCACATTTTTTATCAAAACTTCAAACGCGATTTTCTCAGAATGGCGTTTTTTGACATAGGTAGTACGGTGTTGCACCAAGGTACAGATATATATATACCAGCTAAGTACTTTGATACCTCAGGCAGAAAGGTCTTGAGGGTTACAAGATGTGGAGTCATTGGATTTTCATCCTTCTTTATTTGTAAAGCTTTCGAGTGGAAAAAAGAACCTCTGCTCTTCATCAGGCCACATATAAATGATGAAGTCAGTATAATGTACACAGATGCAATCCAGGGGTCTGGAATAGGGGAAAAATGATGTTAACAGTGGGGTTTCATATACAAGATAACATTACCCTACTGTAAAGGTAGACATATTATAGTCTGATGTATGAAATTTGGCTAACAACTACATACCTTGGGAAACACACAAAAATGTGTGTGGGGCACATAGAAGTCAATTTAACACTTTTCCTCTCCTCATTGGTATTGGGGTATGTAATAGCAACTACACACATTAGCGGCACTGAAAATAACTAAAAATACGATCATAATGCAGCATGATCGTATGAGCGAATTTTCATAAACTATCTATCGTACTATAGTATGTTAAATTGCATTGAAATTGGAGCATTTTTAGTTGACAGAAATGGTTAAAAACCAATTTTATGGCAAAAAAAAACTTATTCTA
This sequence comes from Adelphocoris suturalis, assembly GCA_030762985.1. NCBI lineage: Eukaryota > Metazoa > Arthropoda > Insecta > Hemiptera > Miridae > Adelphocoris > Adelphocoris suturalis. Next base: position 10,043,755 of record CM061046.1, read on the forward strand.
AATAAAATTCCACTTATTAAAAAGGGAATTTTTGATTTTTAAATTTTTTTGCAGTTTTTATAGATATTTTAGCAAATTTTAATGACATTTAAGTACGTTTTTCATCATAATTTTGTGCAAAAATTTTTAATGTCCTAGTCAATCGTTGAAAATTCAGTTTTGACTGAAATTCTGCTAAAAAATTTAAATTTAACGATTTTGAGCCGTTTTTAGCCATTTTTAGCGAATTTTTGAAGAAAATTATTAGCGAATTTTTGAAGAAAATTAAGCTATTGCTCTCGCCTCAAAATTTGTAGAATGTGAATTTTTGAAAAAAAAATTATGCAGAAATCCGTTTCAGGCTATTCTGAATCATATTCTGAAGTTTAACGCATTTTTTTATGTATGTATGTATGTATGTATATATGTATGTATGTATGTATATATGTATGTATGTATGTGTCATTCCAGACGATAACTGTCCGTAGAATTGTGCTAGAAACTTCAAACAAATTTTAAAATGTTAAGGGCACAAAACGAAAGTTCAAGTATGTATCAAGTTTTCAAAAATTTCAAAGTTTTTTGGGTACATTTTTCTTCAAAAATTTGACCAATTTAATGTACTCAAAAATTTTTGTCCAACGAACTCATCCTTTCTTTTGAAATGCTTGATTTTTTGGCGAAAGAACGAAGTTTTTATCTCAATTCTATCGAGAGTTATCGTCTGGAATGACACATACATATATATATATACACATATATATATATATATATATATATATATATATATATATATATATATATATACATATAAAAAAGCGTTAAAATCCAGGAATCATTTCAGAATGCCTCAAAACAGATTTCGATGAAGAAAATGTTTGAAAATTTTTATTTTAAAATTTTTGGAGCCATTGCAATAGCTTTATTTTCTAAGAAAATTAGCTAACAAAAAGTTGAATCGGGGAATTCAGAATTTGGGCATGGTGAGATGATGGTGTAATTCTATCTCGAGTCTTCTTCGTTTCTTTGTAAGCGTATGAATCTGCGCGTCCGTGTCTTCTATCTCCTTCTTTAGGTCGTTGATTGTATCTTGATGGGTAGTATTCGTTGATGTCGAACTGGTGTTGAGTTGTGTGTAGGAGATGCTACAGCTGTCTTCGTCCTGATGTGTCTGGTACCACTCCAGCAAACCTCGTGCTTGTTCTCTGTCTGGATTAATTTCGAGTGCTCTGTCATGTCCAATTTGTGGTTCGAATATATTTTTGAATTTTTTTGGTTGAAATGAGGTGTCCTGCCACGATGTCATGTGAGTTGAAATTGAATTGTTTCCCCCATTGGATAAGATTGACGGTTCCGGTTTTATCCCTAACCGGGATTTTGTAGAGTGTCAACTCTTCGTCATTGCGCGACACTGTGAACACATCGGCGGGACCAACACAAATTACTAAAATGTTGGCAGTGTTGACGTTTGGAAGATCGGTGATGCTGGTATAAGTATATGTTACCTGGTTGAGATCGTTTTGGGATGGAGTGATTCTCGTAGATGAGGTTATTTGCATTTCCAGCTCTTTGCTATAGGAGCTGTATTTTATCTCAACGTTCTCAAACAGGCAGCTCTGAAGAGGTTCTATTTGATTGTAAGTTTCTTTCGAAAAGGAAACACCTCGTATGAACAGCTCACTCAGCTGATCAGAAAAAACCCCCATCACTCCACTCTTCGTCCCATGTCCCAGAGAGTCTACCTATCAAATTTCAACTTCCTACAGTGAACAGGAAAGAATTTAGCTCGCTCAGCTGATCAGAAAAGACTCCATCACTACGTTTCTTACTTACCGACACTTTTGCCGACCGTTCGGAAGTCCACTAAGTTCTTCAGTTTCAATTTCTTCGTTCAGAAATAACTCTCCTAGATGTTAGTAACTACACTACGTTTTTTACTTACTACGTTTCTTCACTTAGCCTAATAAACAACTCTCGTTGATATGGACCGCCCAGAACACGATCAAGGCGGGTATAGAGATGAACGGCGACACTTTTGCAACAAACTTGGGGCCGTGCTGATTCGAATGAGCAGTCTAACACTAAAATCGGGCCGCGAAGTTCTTCACAATTTCAAAGACCGTTCGGAATGATATATAAAGATATAAAATCTACATACCTTGGGGAAAAAACCCATAAATATATGAGTTGGGCAACATAGAATTCAATGAAAAATTGTCTATCCCTTCAGTGGTTTCCGGTTACGTAGGTAATGGTTATCACATACATTTGTGGCACTAGAAAAAGATGAAATGGGCTTAGGAAATTATATCATATAGATGTCAGGGATAGTAGGTATTGAGTATGTTTGACGGTCATAATTCTTTATGAAACTTACCATATGTAAATAAACTTCATTATTTAAAGGTGTAATTTTCCAACTGGGTACATATGTCTGGCGGGCCTGAGGATTTCTATTAGGATTATCATCATATCAGTTGCTGAGAGGGACGGTATCCTTAATAAAATGCGGGCGCGAAAGGGTTAAAAAATGCCAGTATTCTGTAAAAAGATTAGAAAGAAATGTAAGAATTCTTGAGAGCAGAAACATGGAACTCACAGAACAAAGGAAAAGGGGGAATCAATATAACGCTGGTCCGAAAAAAGACTATGATAACTCGAAAAATGCCGTTTTTCAGTTTTAATCTTTGAGTATTATTATATATTATACATTATTATATATTAATACTCAAAGGTTTTAACGTGAAATAACTCAAAATCGGGTGGAGAACCATGTGCAATACTAACTGAACCCATCTTGGCGTTCCAAGCGCCAGAATGCGCTGACGCAGTCTATACAACTTCTCATCTCCCAACAGTGTTGCCAACAAGACTATGACATGTCAGTTATACAGACGCTATCATTTTCATGTTCATGATAGCCACCATAATGAGATGTTGTTAACAGTCGACTTTTATAGTCCAATCAACTTAATTTAGGAATGTAGCCAGGTAGGTAAGGAGGGAGAAATTGGTAGCTTGAGATGTGAACATTTATCACATAAATCAAGCGCTTTCCAACCAGTGGCGAACACGATTTCTGTTCGATGAAAACTGCGGAAGTTCCATTCTCCTAGCAACGGCTATGTTGTACGTGAACATCATTAGAAATTGTGACATCAACTTTTGCGTCACGGAAATTTTTGGTTGACCCCCCGAGAAAAGACATATCCATGTCAAAATCGAACTCATGTGAAAATGTTAAGTGCCCGGAAATGAGATTGAACTAAATGTATTTTTTATTTACCGGGAAGCCCAAATTACATTATTAATTTTAGTACATTTTCAAATTAGTAAAAACAGTTGTACTTCATAATACAATTTAAATTATTACTGTTTTTGTTAAATTAATACATAGCAGAATTAATCATGTAAACTGGGCTTCCCGTTTAATGAATAAATAAATTTAGTTCACACACGTTTCCGAGCACTTAAGAATTTCACATAGGCAATTCAAAGGAATGACACAATGAGGATTAGTTATTACCCACGCAAATAAACCTTTAGGGTAGAAAGATGATGTCTACGTATTTTATTTCAAGTAACATCATACAGCATCACAAAGTAGGTAGGTAGGTATCAATTTTCTTAATATTGTGGTATCAGATGTTTGAAACTGGATCTCGGCAATCCGGATTTATGAAAGCAATAAGTGAGTTCCTTTATAATCCTCATCTTTCCGTTTATTAGGTAATACGTCAGAGAACAGAAAGCTTTATCGTCCCCGAAGGCAAAAATGTACAATTTTCCATCTCTTCCTTCTGTTTCCTGTGGAATAATGAAAGAATACTCATTAATTATCATACCAATGAGATACTGATTAATCCAGTGACAATATATAGCATTTTCAGACCAAAAACAACTTTTTCAAAACCAAATTAAACTTTATCCAAACCAAAGTAAACATCCTGACCAAATTAAACCTTTTCCAAACCAAAGTTAACTTTATCCAAACGAATTTAAACTTTTTCCAAACCAAATTAAACCTTTTCCTAACCAAATCAAACCTTTTCCAAACCAAAGTAAACTTTATCCAAACCAAATTAAACCTTTTCCCAACCAACGTAAACTATCCAAACCAAGTCAAACTTTATACAAACCAAATTGAACCTTTTCCAAACTAAAGTAAACATTATCCAGACCAAATCAAACCTTTTCCAAACCTAAGTAAACATTATCCAGACCAAATTAAACTTTATCCAAACCAAATTAAACGTTATCGAAATAAAGTTAAACTTTATCCAAACCAAATTGAACCTTTTCCAAACCAAAGTAAACTTTATCCAAACGAAGTTAAACTTTTTCCTAACCAAATTAAACTTTTTTTTTTTTTTTTTTCAATAAAAGAAAAAAAAACCCCAAAAAATTATCAGCATGATATTAACTGACTTAAAATGTTGTGCGTTGGAAAATGTTGTGTATGGTGACTTCAAATGTTATGAACGTATGGAGACTTAAAAAAAGAAAGAAAAAAAAAAAAAAAAAAAAAAAAACCCTCGAATGACAAGCTTGCAAAACTAGGTTTTTTTAAAATCTACTTTTATATCCAAGTTTCATCTAACAGAATTAAGGGTACCCGGAAAGTTTGTCGAATTATACTATCCCGAGAACAGTACACTTTCCTGATAACCTTAATTCACTGTTGTAAAAAAGTTACCCTATTATGCAAGCTTGTCACGCATTTCAAGTCACCATACACAACATTATCCGAAACACAACATTTTAAGTCAGTTTATACTTATGCTGGTCATTTTAAGCGTTTTCAGTGATTGAAAGAAAAAAAAAATGAATTTGGTTTGGAAAAAGTTTAATTTGGTTTGGAAAAAGTTTAATTTTTTTTCTGAAGAGGTTTAATTTGGTCTGGAAAAGGTTGTAAATTATTACAGAAAGGTTGATTATTGACGTGTTTTATATATCTTTTGGATAGGATTACCAGATAGAAAAACACGAATGGAGGACAAAACATTCAAATGGACGAAGAATTTTTTATGATTGTGAAAAATCATAAATAACTTCAAATTTATAGAAACATGTATAAACATTCAATATTAAAGCATATTAAAAGCGAAAAAATATCAAAAATATTAGTACCTAACTGAGCGATCTCGACTAATTGCGATCGCGAGTTCTTATTTATAAATCGGGCTAACTTATGAAGTCGGAAAAAACAACTAGATTGCCACTAGTATCGATCGTATATGTTTGTGGACATCACAGTCAGAAAAAAAGTCAATAGAACGACAGTAGAACATTTGAGAGCCATAAATTGAGTATTTGAACAAGGGAAATGAAATGAATAGTATAAAACAAGGGTGGCAAAATGACCCAATGGCAGTTAGGGGGGAGGCTCATGTCAATGAGTCTCCTGTCCCTTTTGAATGTCTCCCCGTTATGATGAACACAAACAACGCTGAGCCTCATAACCCCCGCCTCCCCATTGGCTCGCGGGGCTCCAGGGAAGGCGCTCGGGGGTGCCCCAGGCAGGGGCGTCGGCCATCCTCTCCCTCTTCTTCATCCTCATCTTCCTTTCCCTCATCCTATTCCACGGCCCCTGTAAATGCCCACCAGTGTGCCCATTGTGAGAGAGCCTTCAGCTCCAAGCGTGGCCTCAGTGCCCATGTCTGGCAGAAGCATCCTGTACAGGCCAATTGACATGGAGCGAGAGCGGCCCAGGTATGCTTCTGAGGATTTGCAGCGAATGGCAGCAGAGGAGGCAGAAGCATATATAATGTTTATTTGCAGAAACGTTTTCCCATGCGCACACTTCCTGCCATTCAATCTCTTCGCCTGAGGCCCACTACAAGCAGCTTGTCCAGGATGCGATCCTGACAAATTGCAGTGGGGCCTCTCCCGCATCTCCTACAGGCGTGGGGCAGCAGCCCGCCTTTCAGCAATCCTCCTCCGGGACCTCCGGTCTTCTTGAAGACTGAAGTATTGAGGCTCGGGGAGCAGGCAGGCCGAATTGAAGATTATGAGAGCGGCTACCTGCAGGAACTGGCGAGGCGGGCTGTTGAGGGGCCTGATGGTTTGGATGACGAGGTCGCGGCCTATGTACAGAGGATCTTCCCACAGGTTGACAAAGTGACCGTGGCGGGGCATCAGGGAGGGGTTCCTCCTACTTCGGTGCCTTGTGGAGGTCGTTGAGCAGCAAAACAAGCGAGAAGGCAGGAATATCAAAGGGTGCGGAGGTTGTGGAGGTAGCATCCGGCTCGTGTCGCTGCCGATGTACTGGAGGGAGCTGGGGATGAAAAAGTTTTGCTCCCTCCCCAGGAGTTTGTGGACTATTGGGAGCCACTCTTGAGTGCTCACAGCCACAACCCTGGTGAGCGGGTGGTGCCCCCAGCTTCCACCAGGGATTCCTTGCGCAGCATTATGTGCAAGCCGGTGCTTCATGACGAGGCACATAAGTGCCGTGTCAAAAACTCCACTTCTGCTGGGCCCGATGGTATTTCCACCCGACGCTGGAATAAAGCTCCAAAGAATGTTAGGCTGCTCATCCTCAACCTGTTGCTACTATCTAGAAGACCCCCAAAAGCGTTGACCCGTGCCTGAACAATTTTCATCCCAAAGAAAAGGGTAAGTGGGCCTGGAGGCTTCCGCCCGATTTCAATATCGTCTGTAGTGTTACGCCACTTTCAAAAGATTCTGGCATCTCGCTTCCACGTGGCTGGTGTCATTGGTGACGTCCACAGAGCATTTCGGCCAGCGGATGGCACAGTGGAGAACCTAGCAGTTCTCCAAACTGTCATTTTGCTGGCCTGCATGTAGAAACGGCAGCTCCATCTTGCTGCTCTGGACATCGCTAAGGCCTTTGACACTGTAAGCCATTTTGCCCTGACCGATTGTCTTCGTGGTGTCGGGGCACCTGCGCGTTTAAGTGAGTATGTTGCCTGTCTGTACCACGAAGGCGTGACGGTCTCATAACATTTGAAGTCACCATACACAACATTTTCCAACGCACAACATTTTAAGTCAGGTTAATATCACGCTGATAATTTTTTGGGGTTTTTTTTTCTTTTATTGAAAAAAAAAAAAAAAAAAAAAAGTTTAATTTGGTTAGGAAAAAGTTTAACTTCGTTTGGATAAAGTTTACTTTGGTTTGGAAAAGGTTCAATTTGGTTTGGATAAAGTTTAACTTTATTTCGATAACGTTTAATTTGGTTTGGATAAAGTTTAATTTGGTCTGGATAATGTTTACTTAGGTTTGGAAAAGGTTTAATTTGGTTAGGAAAAAGTTTAATTTGGTCTGGATAATGTTTACTTTAGTTTGGAAAAGGTTCAATTTGGTTTGTATAAAGTTTGACTTGGTTTGGATAGTTTACGTTGGTTGGGAAAAGGTTTAATTTGGTTTGGATAAAGTTTACTTTGGTTTGGAAAAGGTTTGATTTGGTTAGGAAAAGGTTTAATTTGGTTTGGAAAAAGTTTAAATTCGTTTGGATAAAGTTAACTTTGGGTTGGAAAAGGTTTAATTTGGTCAGGATGTTTACTTTGGTTCGGATAAAGTTTAATTTGGTTTTGAAAAAGTTGTTTTTGGTCTGAAAATGCTATATATTGTCACTGGATTAATCAGTATCTCATTGGTATGATAATTAATGAGTATTCTTTCATTATTCCACAGGGAAACAGACGGAAGAGATGGAAAATTGTACATTTTTGCCTTCGGGGACGATAAAGCTTTCTGTTCTCTGACGTATTACCTAATAAACGGAAAGATGAGGATTATAAAGGAACTCACTTATTGCTTTCATAAATCCGGATTTTCGAGATCCAGTTTCAAACATCTGATACCACAATATTAAGAAAATTGATACCTACCTACCTACTTTGTGATGCTGTATGATGTTACTTGAAATAAAATACGTAGACATCATCTTTCTACCCTAAAGGTTTATTTGCGTGGGTAATAACTAATCCTCATTGTGTCATTCCTTTGAATTGCCTATGTGAAATTCTTAAGTGCTCGGAAACGTGTGTGAACTAAATTTATTTATTCATTAAACGGGAAGCCCAGTTTACATGATTAATTCTGCTATGTATTAATTTAACAAACACAGTAATAATTTAAATTGTATTATGAAGTACAACTGTTTTTACTAATTTGAAAATGTACTAAAATTAATAATGTAATTTGGGCTTCCCAGTAAATAAAAAATACATTTAGTTCAATCTCATTTCCGGGCACTTAACATTTTCACATGAGTTCGATTTTGACATGGATATGTCTTTTCTCGGAGGGTCAACCAAAAAATTTCCGTGACGCAAAAGTTGATGTCACAATTTCTAATGATGTTCACGTACAACCCAGCCGTTGCTAGGAGACAAGCCCCATTGGCGCGGATATTAGCCCCTCTGAATGGGGAATTTTTTTTCCTAACTCCATATATTTTCAAAAAATTTGATTGGAAACGTTTGGAGTTGTTATAGAATGATAAATAAATGTATAATCTTTACACCCTATAGCAGAAACTTGAGAAAATAACAAGATTGTGTTGAATATGGTCTGAAAACATGAAATTGCGGAGAGTAACCCCTACTTACCTCATATAAGGTTTGTTTCTTATCTCTCCCTTCATATATTTTGGTGAGGGCAGGCTCATTTATTTGAGCCACAGCTAACTTCAAATTTTCTTCCGCTCGTTTCCTGTCACCTTTAGGTAGATCCTTGAATTCAAACTCTACATCCTGTAAATGATAGTTGAGTTTGTAGTTCAATGTTCATTGTACACACATTGCGTGTATTATATAATAATGCTACTCGCTGCCTTTCAGCTTACTTTTGAAATGAAGAAATACTCTAATATTCAAGAAACTTTCGTGTTTTTACAACATTGTTTCATGATTTTGTTGAATATTTCATGAAAGGTTTCATAGCTTTTATTGTTGGTATGGTTGGTATTGTAATTTTGGTAGTTTTCGTCAGCGCAAAAAAGTAACAAGAACACAATGTAAAATTCGCTTAAGTCACTCTGGGCTGACGATAACGATGAGAACGAAACCCTTCTCCTTCAGTTGTATTGTTGGTTGCAACATCTCATGGTACCTACATTAAGTTACAGTCTATGTTACCTTAATTCCTACTCTGATAACTCACCACATCTCTGCATCTAGCTGCATTGATATTGGTGAACAGACAAACCACGTCAAAAGATGCAAGTTTTGCATTCGGAGGCATCTGATTGTCCTTAATTTTGGAAACCAAATCATAAGAATTTAGTACAGTATGTTGAGGTTGAAAGTTGATTTTGTATCTAAATAAAATATAGTTTTTTAGCCCATTTGCAAGGAGGAGCATCGATATAAGAGACCACCGGTCTCATCGACACTCCTTCCTTATTAATTTTAGGGAGACAAGATAACCTAGGCGCATGAGGGTTCATTTCTACAAAACTTTGAATGTACCTACATATTTTTTAGTAAACTATCTTCTGATTGGTTGACTACTTTTCAAATTAATCTTTGGAATTTTGAAGTTGGGTCAGATGAAAGATTTGAATAATAATTATCTTCTAGATATTTCACAGTTTTCGAAACATATTCTTGCTTATTTAAGATGACTGTGGCATTACCTTTATCTGTTTTGAGGGCAACAATATTTCTCTAGGAAAACTTCTTTTTAGACCAGCTGCAAACAGTCTCCTCCGCCAAACTGGTAGGGAATTTAGGGAAAGAATCAGAGAGCCAGAAGGATCCATTTATATAAAGCTTGGCATTATCCCTTCACACTGTTGAAACCATATTTAGTTATTTTCCACCCTTTCACTTCATCTGACTAGCTATAATCTCCCTTCACTTTGTTTGTACTTAATTGGTTGTACCTCCTGCCCCTTTCCATCTCTTGAACAATGGGATTCAATCTCCCTTCACCTGTGACTATAAAAGCTGGGTCCTTCAAATGTGTCTTCAATCATTATTTGTTACAGATGATGGCCTAACCGTCGAAATCGATTTAACTTTGTAACTCTTCATTGTTCTTGGAAAAAGACAACGTTTTTTCACTAACTTCTGTTTTTTTTTTCATCGAATGATCTGGGGGCTCTAGACTTCATGATTCGTTTCTAGACATTCCAAGGAGCCTTCATGCCAAATTTCAGCATCATAAGTTGAATAGCAAAGAAATCAGCTTTGGATGTCAGTCGACTGATCTGGAAGGGAATTCCCTAATCCCTGTCTAATCCCTAATCTAAGTTACAAAAATGAGTATCCTTTGTACAACAATTTACAGTTTCCAATGAGATGATACGTTCTAGTGCAATGGTAAGTACCTACCAATTCTGATGCTGTGGCAACGATGGCGAAGAAAGCGCTGCATGCTAAGACGATAGTTGTAGCCCTCATGACAATAGAATGGATTAACTTGAAGATGATTCAATGCTTTTGGCGGCTTTCTATAAATATCGGTGCATCCATCATGTAATGGGACACAAAAAACTATAAAATTTATATATCGCAACACTAACTCTTTATGGATTCGAATTCTAAAGTAATCATGTAGGTAATTCAGATTCTCTCGTACCAAGAAATAATGGGGTGTTAAATTTAGTTTACGCATTTGAGAAACGACTTCTGTTCGGTGTATATTTTCAAGGATAGATGTTGGATGTTTTAGTTTCTTTTCCACTCATAAATCTAAAATATATAGGAAGGTACGACGTATTCAGTGCCTAAACACTTTTATTGTAACTTCAAGATATTTAACATTTTGGTGACGAAATGTTTGGATATAAAAAAGAGGTTTACCAACTTGATGCTATACGGGGTGTCAAGTATGATGGCTTAATAGAAATTCCACATTTGAACATTCGAAGGTGGGAGTCTGGGGTGATGGGCTTCTCGTGGCGATTTCAAGTAAAGATGCGAAATCTGGCGGCAGAAAAATGAACCATCGTAAGCGGGATCTACTGGATCATCCTGCTCAATCTGTTGGTGACAATGCGGTATTAGCGAATTTTTAAAGAAAATTAAGTAATTTTTCTCGACTCAAAATTTGTAGATTGTGAATTTTTGAAAAAATTGTATGCAGAAATCCGTTTCAGGCTATTCTGAATCATATTCTGAAGTTTAACGCATTTTTTAATGTATGTATATGTATGCATATATGTATGTACGTATGTGTCATTCCAGACGATAACTGTCCGTAGAATTGTGCTAGAAACTTCAAACATATTTTAAATGTTAAAGACACAAAACGAAAGTTCAAATTCGTTGGCCAGCATGATCGGATTACATCTTCGGGTTGAAATTTTCAAAAATGTAGCCAAAAATTTCAAAATTGCCTGTTTTTTGCGATTTGTTGTGCGAAATAATTTTTTCAGCATACTAACATGTGGTATATTCGGAATCAGCGTGAAATTTCCTATAAGAATATGTATCAAGTTTTCAAAAATTTCAAAGTTGAAAAATCAGTCAAAAATCGAAATGATGCCGTTCGCTAGTTGTAAAAATCGGTAATATTTGCATGAAACATTTTCCAAATTCAGATTGAACTACTCTTTTGGAAGTATCCCTGTATAACCAATCGTAGAACCACGCTGTTTAAAACGTAGGTAGTAGGTGCTTGTTAAAAAAAAAAAAAATAGTATTATTAACTGATGAGTTTACTGTGTGAAATATTCCGTCCTCCGATGCTCTCGGTCGCTCTATTTAATTTTTTACGCTCAACTGTAGCTTTAATACTGACTGTGGCTTAGAAAATATCAGCCATGAAACTATGAAGAAGTTCTATTTATGTACGTACTAGCACGCAGACCCAATCTCATGTCAAAGATCTCATGTCGAAAATCTGAAATGTCCAAGATTTCTTCAAAAATTCGCTCATGGGGTCATGCTGATGACTGGACTTTTTTTTTTTTTTGCTTCCCTAATCTTCCCAAAAGAGGAAAACGAACTGTTTGAATAATCAGTTTGGATCGAAAGAACAATCGGACCAGCGATTTGCCTGGGAAAGAGTGTTGAAAATGGACAAAAAATGTGAAATCTTAATATAAGTAAGTGCATTATTGCCAGGTACTTATGGTTAGTAGTAAGTTATCTGCTTAGTCGTAGTTGTTTACAACACTTCCCCTTGTACCTATCTTCATGCCCGTATGGTCCAAATGTTCCCATGCTCGGTTGTTCACTAAACTAAACTTGTCAATGCTACTGAAAGACGCCTTTTAGGTAAATACAAATACCAATATATCACAATCATGAATACCCAAAGGGTGCCGTTATTGAAATAAAACTACCAGATTTATGGTAGAACACTCGTTCTAGTAATAATCTGCTAATCAAAACGAAATTTTGGATCTTTCATTTGTTTGCAGTTTTTATCCATTTTTTAGCAAATGTTGATGTAATTCAAGTTTTTCAGCATAATTTTGTACATATTGGTTTATTATTTCCAATAATAAGCCTATGTGATCGTGTAGCAAAAAATTTTTATAACCCCCCCTCAAACTTTGTCACTTTACGTTTCAAGGTGCGTAGAATCCAAATTTGAAATGTCCGTCCGCCGTTCGCCGTCCGCCGTTCGCCGTCCGCCGTTCGCCGTCCGCCGTTCGCCGTCCGCCGTTCCATAAAAGGCCTAAGAATTGACTTAAAAAAGCCGTTCTTTCGCACATAGACTCCATTTTTCAAGGTCATATTTGTGTGTTAATACCAAAGCTTTTCCTACGCATATTTAATAACATATCCTCTCGACTTTTCGTACGTACTTAGATAATGATATTATTAAGGCAATAACTATTTGAATAGATAGGAGCTCAAATCGAGAAATATAAACTTGCGTATATAATTATAGAAGTATGGGTTGTGGCAACTCGAAGTAGGGCACGCCGAGGAGTCTGGACGGGCCTTATGACGTACGCTAGCCAACTAAGACTACGATCATACTCAATTGAAAAAATAATAAACCTTTGTGAAATAATTTGCAGCGTTTTTTTTTTTTATATGTTCTATTTTATAGTTGATAAAGTTTATTTGAGCAATATTCTGCTAAAATATATAAATTCAACGATTTTTGGCCGTTTTTTTTTGCTGTTTTTAGTGATTTCTACAACATCTTTTTTGAAATTTTACCAATCCAATATGCTCAAAAAATGCTGCCCACTTGTTTCTTTTGGAAAACTTGATTTTTTGGCGCAAGAACGAAATTTTCGTCTCATTCCTAAGGAGAGTTATCGTCTGGAATGACACATACACATATAAATATATATATGCACGTATGAAAATTGTTATAAACTAGGAATCGTATCGGAATGACACGGAACAGATTTCAATAAAGAAGTTTCAGAAATTTTCACTTTGAAATTTTTGGAGCCATTGCAATAGCTTTATTTTCTACAAGAATTCGCTAAATTGGCTAAAAACGGCTAAAAATAGTTTAATGCATTTTTAATCAGAATTTCAGTCAAAACTCGGCGCTCCGCGCCTCGCCAGGGGGCAAGCCCCCTGGACCCCCGGTTACCTCTATTTACATACTTCGGACGAAATTATTGAAACACAGAATGTGTTTGCGTTGTCGCGCAACCAAGTGACAACCAAACAAGCGTCATTGTTTACTATTCATTTATAACATCAATTTATATAGTTATAGTATGAAACTACGAAAAAATACGAAATAAATTCGTGATAAATCAAGAGCGATTTATCAAGTAAATGTCCTAAAGAGGCTACATACGAAATTACAGCTTCCTAGAGTGTAAAGTATAGAAATTAGCTTTAAAAGCCGGCGTTCCTTCGAGGCATGAATATATGTTTTTTCAAGGTCATATTTGTGTGTTAATACCAAAGCTTTTCCTACGCATATTTAATAGCATATCCTCTCGACTTTTCGTACGTACTTAGATAATGATATTATTAAGGCAATAACTATTTGAATAGATAGGAGCTCAAATCGAGAAATATAAACACGCGTATATAATTATAGATAGTAGTATAGGTTGTGGCAACTCGAAGTAGGGCACGCCGAGGAGTCTGGACGGGCCTTATGACGTACGCTAGCCAACTAAAACTACGATCATACTCAATTGAAAAATAATAAACCTTTGTGAAATAATTGCAGCGTTTTTGTTTTTTGTTCACCTATGTATTCGGTCTAGTTTTGGAAAGTAGGAATACCAGAAGATGAAAATTTCATTATGGAAGGTTGCTGATGAAGGGGGGGGGGGGGTGTTCACTGTAATAAATAACGATGTTTTAACTACTTCAATTTTATGAATTTGGTCAAATTTTTGAAAATATGTCAGAAGTTTCAAATTTTATGATGATAGTATTATGACGGAAATTGACTGTCGGTGGGGGGTTAGTGGAGGAAAAATGGAATTTAAAATTAAAAATCAAAATTCAAATTTTTGTTTTTTCTCTTACCAACCCCTCACAAAAATTATATTGAGCTCGATGCTGCTCATGCCATCAAAAAATTGCAACCAAGTAGCTGTGCGATATGGATGAAATTTTCAGGGAATGTACGGACAGGGGGTAGACGGTCCCCTATCAGTTTCATCGTTCCTGACTCAATACTTCACTCTGCGCAACCGCAAACCATCCAAGCATGATTTTTCCACGCCCCTGCCGTCCGATCTCGCTCAAATTTGGATGCGAGTTGGGGGATTGTATCATTAATAGCTACTGCGCATGCGCCTATGTATCAATCCTTGTAACAACCTAAATGTCCAGAGTTTTCGTCTGATTTTGATGAAATTGTCAGTGAATCCGCCGGTATTGTTGTAAATGGTCCCGTTCCGATTTCATTGTTCTCAACTCATCAGATCATTCTGCGTATGCGCATACGTAAATTGCATTGAGTATCTTTTTTTTCTAATTCACCAATTATGACGTTTCACGCTACTTATTGACTCAGTCTTTTTTGCTATGGAATTTTTCAAGATCATTTGAAACTTTCCAATGGTCTATACATTCAAGATACGTAAACTTCGAAAGTTCAAGTTCGTTGGCCAGCATGATCGGATTACATCTTCGGGTTGAAATTTTCAAAAATGTAGTCAAAAATTTCAAAATAGCCCGTTTTTTGCGATTTGTTGTAGGAAATAATTTTTTCAGCATACTAACATGTGGTATATTCGGAATCAGCGTAAAATTTCCTATAAGAATATGTATCAAGTTTTCAAAAATTTCAATGTTGAAAAATCAGTCAAAAATCGAAATAATGCCGTTCGCTAGTTGTAAAAGTCGGATATTTGCATGAAACATTACTACCAAGGTACACTTCCCCATAATTTAGGCTGTCAATAGATGCACAGAGACTACAGTTTGTCTGTCAATTTCTTGCTGTAGGATACTAGATTCGAATGCAACAGACTTTATATCACTCGTAATATAAAGCCTCACCATCGATTGGCTGTGGGAATACGTTTCTTTCATATGACGTCGGTATGTTATTTTATGTCAAGATTTGATGGTTTTATGATAGGATGCTGTTAA
>CM061046.1:10059202-10194202 GCA_030762985.1 Adelphocoris suturalis
AACTTGGATATAAAAGTAGATTTTAAAAAAACCTAGTTTTGCAAGCTTGTCATTCGAGGGTTTTTTTTTTTTTTTTTTCTTTCTTTTTTTAAGTCTCCATACGTTCATAACATTTGAAGTCACCATACACAACATTTTCCAACGCACAACATTTTAAGTCAGTTAATATCACGCTGATAATTTTTTGGGGTTTTTTTTTCTTTTATTGAAAAAAAAAAAAGTTTAATTTGGTTAGGAAAAAGTTTAACTTCGTTTGGATAAAGTTTACTTTGGTTTGGAAAAGGTTCAATTTGGTTTGGATAAAGTTTAACTTTATTTCGATAACGTTTAATTTGGTTTGGATAAAGTTTAATTTGGTCTGGATAATGTTTACTTAGGTTTGGAAAAGGTTTGATTTGGTTAGGAAAAGGTTTAATTTGGTTTGGAAAAGGTTTAATTTGGTTTGGAAAAAGTTTAAATTCGTTTGGATAAAGTTAACTTTGGTTTGGAAAAGGTTTAATTTGGTCAGGATGTTTACTTTGGTTTGGATAAAGTTTAATTTGGTTTTGAAAAAGTTGTTTTTGGTCTGAAAATGCTATATATTGTCACTGGATTAATCAGTATCTCATTGGTATGATAATTAATGAGTATTCTTTCATTATTCCACAGGAAACAGACGGAAGAGATGGAAAATTGTACATTTTTGCCTTCGGGGACGATAAAGCTTTCTGTTCTCTGACGTATTACCTAATAAACGGAAAGATGAGGATTATAAAGGAACTCACTTATTGCTTTCATAAATCCGGATTGCCGAGATCCAGTTTCAAACATCTGATACCACAATATTAAGAAAATTGATACCTACCTACCTACTTTGTGATGCTGTATGATGTTACTTGAAATAAAATACGTAGACATCATCTTTCTACCCTAAAGGTTTATTTGCGTGGGTAATAACTAATCCTCATTGTGTCATCTCCTTTGAATTGCCTATGTGAAATTCTTAAGTGCTCGGAAACGTGTGTGAAACTAAATTTATTTATTCATTAAACGGGAAGCCACCCAGTTTACATGATTAATTCTGCTATGTATTAATTTAACAAAAACAGTAATAATTTAAATTGTATTATGAAGTACAACTGTTTTTACTAATTTGAAAATGTACTAAAATTAATAATGTAATTTGGGCTTCCCGGTAAATAAAAAATACATTTAGTTCAATCTCATTTCCGGGCACTTAACATTTTCACATGAGTTCGATTTTGACATGGATATGTCTTTTCTCGGGGGGTCAACCAAAAATTTCCGTGACGCAAAAGTTGATGTCACAATTTCTAATGATGTTCACGTACAACCCAGCCGTTGCTAGGAGAAGGCGCGGATATTAGCCCCTCTGAATGGGGAATTTTTTTTTCCTAACTCCATATATTTTCAAAAAATTTGATTGGAAACGTTTGGAGTTGTTATAGAATGATAAATAAATGTATAATCTTTACACCCCATAGCAGAAACTTGAGAAAATAACAAGATTGTGTTGAATATGGTCTGAAAAACATGAAATTGCGGAGAGTAACCCCTACTTACCTCATATAAGGTTTGTTTCTTATCTCTCCCTTCATATATTTTGGTGAGGGCAGGCTCATTTATTTGAGCCACAGCTAACTTCAAATTTTCTTCCGCTCGTTTCCTGTCACCTTTAGGTAGATCCTTGAATTCAAACTCTACATCCTGTAAATGATAGTTGAGTTTGTAGTTCAATGTTCATTGTACACACATTGCGTGTATTATATAATAATGCTACTCGCTGCCTTTCAGCTTACTTTTGAAATGAAGAAATACTCTAATATTCAAGAAACTAAACGATATGATAGTCCTCTAAACTGTTTTTACAACATTGTTTCATGATTTTGTTGAATATTTCATGAAAGGTTTCATAGCTTTTATTGTTGGTATGGTTGGTATTGTAATTTTGGTAGTTTTCGTCAGCGCAAAAAAGTAACAAGAACACAATGTAAAATTCGCTTAAGTCACTCTGGCTGACGATAACGATGAGAACGAAACCCTTCTCCTTCAGTTGTATTGTTGGTTGCAACATCTCATGGTACCTACATTAAGTTACAGTCTATGTTACCTTAATTCCTACTCTGATAACTCACCACATCTCTGCATCTAGCTGCATCGATATTGGTGAACAGACAAAAGATGCAAGTTTTGCATTCGGAGGCATCTGATTGTCCTTAATTTTGGAAACCAAATCATAAGAATTTAGTACAGTACGTTGAGGTTGAAAGTTGATTTTGTATCTAAATAAAATATAGTTTTTTAGCCAATTTGCAAGGAGGAGCATCGATATAAGAGACCACCGGTCTCATCGACCCTCCTTCCTTATTAATTTTAGGGAGACAAGATAACCTAGGCGCATGAGGGTTCATTTCTACAAAACTTTGAATGTACATATTTTTTAGTAAACTATCTTCTGATTGGTTAACTACTTTTCAAATTAATCTTTGGAATTTTGAAGTTGGGTCAGATGAAAGATTTGAATAATAATTATCTTCTAGATATTTCACAGTTTTCGAAACATATTCTTGCTTATTTAAGATGACGGTGGCATTACCTTTATCTGTTTTGAGGGCAACAATATTTCTTTAGGAAAACTTCTTTTTAGACCAGCTGCAAACAGTCTCCTCCGCCAAACTGGTAGGGAATTTAGGGAAAGAATCAGAGAGCCAGAAGGATCCATTTATATAAAGCTTGGCATTATCCCTTCACACTGTTGAAACCATATTTAGTTATTTTCCACCCTTCATCTGACTAGCTATAATCTCCCTTCACTTTGTTTGCACTTAATTGGTTGTACCTCCTGCCCCTTTCCATCTCTTGAACAATGGGATTCAATCTCCCTTCACCTGTGACTATAAAAGCTGGGTCCTTTCAAATGTGTCTTCAATTATTGTTTGTTAACCGTCGAAATCGATTTAACTTTGTAACTCTTCATTGTTCTTGGAAAAAGACAACGTTTTTTCACTAACTTCTGTTTTTTTTTTCATCGAATGATCTGGGGGCTCTAGACTTCATGATTCGTTTCTAGACATTCCAAGGAGCCTTCATGCCAAATTTCAGCATCATAAGTTGAATAGCAAAGAAATCAGCTTTGGATGTCAGTCGACTGATCTGGAAGGGAATTCCCTAATCCCTGTCTAATCCCTAATCTAAGTTACAAAAATGAGTATCCTTTGTACAACAATTTACAGTTTCTAATGAGGATGATACGTTCTAGTAGAAAGGTAAGTACCTACCAATTCTGATGCTGCAACGATGGCGAAGAAAGCGCTGCATGCTAAGACGATAGTTGTAGCCCTCATGACAATAGAATGGATTAACTTGAAGATGATTCAATGCTTTTGGCGGCTTTCTATAAATATCGGTGCATCCATCATGTAATGGGACACAAAAAACTATAAAATTTATATATCGCAACACTAACTCTTTATGGATTCGAATTCTAAAGTAATCATGTAATTCAGATTCTCTCGTACCAAGAAATAATGGGGTGTCGAATTTAGTGTACGCATTTGTGAAACGACTTCTCTTCAGTATCTATTCTCATAAAAATATGTTGGTTGTTTTAGTTTAATTCCACTCAAAAATCTAAAATAAATCGGAAGGTACGTCGAATTCGGTGCCTAAAAACTTGTATTGTAACTTTGAGATATTTAAGATTTTGGTGACGAAGTGATTGGATATAAAAAAGGGTTTACCAACTTGATGCTATACGGGGTGTCAAGTATGATGATTTAAT
The DNA here is from genome assembly GCA_030762985.1 of Adelphocoris suturalis. Lineage (NCBI taxonomy): Eukaryota > Metazoa > Arthropoda > Insecta > Hemiptera > Miridae > Adelphocoris > Adelphocoris suturalis. The sequence continues at coordinate 10,062,984 of CM061046.1, forward strand.
AAAAATTCCACATTTGAACATTCGAAGGTGGTGACCGAGTCTGGGGTGATGGGCCTCTCGTGGAGATTTCAAGTAAAGATGCGAAATCTAGCGGCAGGAAAATGAACCATCGTAAGCGGGATCTACTGGATCATCCTGCTCAATCTGTTGGTGACAATGCGGTATTAGCGAATTTTTAAAGAAAATTAAGTAATTTTTCTCGACTCAAAATTTGTAGATTGTGAATTTTTGAAAAAATTGTATGCAGAAATCCGTTTCAGGCTATTCTGAATCATATTCTGAAGTTTAACGCATTTTTTAATGTATGTATATGTATGCATATATGTATGTACGTATGTGTCATTCCAGACGATAACTGTCCGTAGAATTGTGCTAGAAACTTCAAACATATTTTAAATGTTAAAGACACAAAACGAAAGTTCAAATTCGTTGGCCAGCATGATCGGATTACATCTTCGGGTTGAAATTTCAAAAATGTAGCCAAAAATTTCAAAATAGCCTGTTTTTGCGATTTGTTGTGCGAAATAATTTTTTCAGCATACTAACATGTGGTATATTCGGAATCAGCGTGAAATTTCCTATAAGAATATGTATCAAGTTTTCAAAAATTTCAAAGTTGAAAAATCAGTCAAAAATCGAAATAATGCCGTTCGCTAGTTGTAAAAATCGGTAATATTTGCATGAAACATTTTCCAAATTCAGATTGAACTACTCTTATGGAAGTATCCCTGTATAACAAATCGTAGAACCACGCTGTTTAAAACGTAGGTAGTAGGTGCTTGTTAAAAAAAAAAAAAAAAAATAGTTATACTGATGAGTTTACTGTGTGAAATATTCCGTCCTCCGATGCTCTCGGTCGCTCTATTTAATATTTTACGCTCAACTGTAGCTTTAATACTGACTGTGGCTTAGAAAATATCAGCCATGAAACTATGAAGAAGTTCTATTTATGTACGTACTAGCACGCAGACCCAATCTCATGTCAAAGATCTCATGTCGAAAATCTGAAATGTCCAAGATTTCTTCAAAAATTCGCTCATGGGGTCATGCTGCATGACTGGACTTTTTTTTTTTTTGCTTCCCTAATCTTCCCAAAAGAGGAAAACGAAATGTTTGAATTACTAATCAGTTTGGATCGAAAGAACAATTAGAAAAGCGATTTGCTTGGGAAAGGGCATTTAAAATGGGAAAAATGTGAAATCTTAATAAATACCTGGTACTTATCGTTAGTAGTAAATTATCTGCTTAGTCGTAGTTGTTCACAATACTTCCCTTTGTACCTATCGGCATGCTCGTATGGTCCAAATGTTCCCATGCTCGGTTGTTCACTAAACTAAACTTGTCAATGCTACTGAAAGACGCCTTTTAGGTAAATACAAATACCAATATATCACAATCATGAATACCCAAAGGGTGCCGTTATTGAAATAAAACTACCAGATTTATGGTAGAAAACTCGTTCTAGTAATAATCTGCTAATCAAAACGAAATTTTGGATCTTTCATTTGTTTGCAGTTGTACATATTGGTTTATTATTTCCAATAATAAGCCTATGTGATCGTGTAGCAAAAAATTTTTATAACCCCCCCTCAAACTTTGTCACTTTACGTTTCAAGGTGCGTAGAATCCAAATTTGAAATGTCCGTCCGCCGTTCGCCGTCCGCCGTTCGCCGTCCGCCGTTCGCCGTCCGCCGTTCGCCGTCCGCCGTTCGCCGTCCGGGCCATAAAAGGCCTAAGAATTGACTTAAAAAAAGCCGTTCTTTCGCACATAGACTCCATTTGGGGTCTAGTTGGTCCTAACGTTTAACCATCCCGATCGCTTTACTCGCATAGATGCTATGGGCCAAAAACGGGCAAAAAATTGTCTTTTTCGACGCGCGCGGTGGAGAGGGGGGGGGGGGGTTGTGGGTGAGCGGGGGGTGGGGGGAGAGGGGGGGGTGAGGGGAGGCGCCGGCGCCGCGGCACCTTGTGGTGGGTACGGCGCCGGCGTTCCTTCGAGGCATGAATATGTTTTTTTCAAGGTCATATTTGTGTGTTAATACCAAAGCTTTTCCTACGCATATTTAATAACATATCCTCTCGACTTTTCGTACGTACTTAGATAATGATATTATTAAGGCAATAACTATTTGAATAGATAGGAGCTCAAATCGAGAAATATAAACATGTGTATATAATTATAAAAGTATAGGTTGTGGCAACTCGAAGTAGGACACGCCGAGGAGTCTGGACGGGCCTTATGACGTACGCTAGCCAACTAAGACTACGATCATACTCAATTGAAAAAATAATAAACCTTTGTGAAATAATTTGCAGCGTTTTTTTTTTTTTTATGTTCTATGTTCTATTTATAGTTGATAAAGTTTATTTGAGCAATATTCTGCTAAAATATATAAATTCAACGATTTTTGGCCGTTTTTTTTGCTGTTTTTAGTGATTTCTACAACATCTTTTTTGAAATTTTACCAATCCAATATGCTCAAAAAATGCTGCCCACTTGTTTCTTTTGGAAAACTTGATTTTTTGGCGCAAGAACGAAATTTTCGTCTCATTCCTAAGGAGAGTTATCGTCTGGAATGACACATACACATATAAATATATATATGCACGTATGAAAATTGTTATAAACTAGGAATCGTATCGGAATGACACGGAACAGATTTCAATAAAGAAGTTTCAGAAATTTTCACTTTGAAATTTTTGGAGCCATTGCAATAGCTTTATTTTCTACAAGAATTCGCTAAAGCCGGCGTTCCTTCGAGGCATGAATATATGTTTTTTCAAGGTCATATTTGTGTGTTAATACCAAAGCTTTTCCTACGCATATTTAATAGCATATCCTCTCGACTTTTCGTACGTACTTAGATAATGATATTATTAAGGCAATAACTATTTGAATAGATAGGAGCTCAAATCGAGAAATATAGACACGCGTATATAATTATAGAAGTATAGGTTGTGGCAACTCGAAGTAGGGCACGCCGAGGAGTCTGGACGGGCCTTATGAAGTACGCTAGCCAACTAAAACTACGATCATACTCAATTGAAAAAATAATAAACCTTTGTGAAATAATTTGCAGCGTTTTTGTTTTTTGTTCAACTATGTGTTGGTCTAGTTTTGGAAAGTAGGTATACCAGAAGATTAAAATTTCATTATGGAAGGGGGCTTATAGGGGGTGGGGAGTTAATAGTAATAAATAACGATGTTTTAACTACTCTCGTCGGATTTTCGATATCACCTTTTGTTCAATTTTATGAATTTGGTCAAATTTTTGAAAATATGTCAGAAGTTTCAAATTTTATGATGGTAGTATTATGATGGAAATTGACTGTCGGTGGGGGTTAGTGGAGGAAAAATGGAATTTAAAATTAAAAATCAAAATTCAAATTTTTGTTTTTTCTCTTACTTCACCCCTCACAAAAATTACAGCTCGATGCTGCTCATGCCATCAAAAAATTGCAATCAAGTAGCTGTGCGATATGGATGAAATTTTCAGGGAATGTACGGACTAGGGGGTAGACGGTCCCCTATCAGTTTCATCGTTCCTGACTCAATACTTCACTCTGCGCAACCGCAAACCATCCAAGCATAATTTTTCCACCCCCCTGTCGTCCGATCTCGCTCAAATTTGGATGCGAGTTGGGGGATTGTATCATTAATAGCTACTGCGCATGCGCCAATGTATCAATCCTTGTATCAACCCTTATAAAAGGAAGGTTTTCATCCGATATAGATGAAATTGTCTGTGAATCCGCCGGTATTGTTGTAAATGGTCCCGTTCCTATTTCATTGTTCTCAACTCATCAGATCATTCTGCGCAAGCGCATACGTAAATTGCATTGATTATCTTTTTTTCTTAATTGACCAATTACGACGTTTCACACTACTTATTGATTTAGTCTTTTTCGCTATGGAATTTTTCAAGATCATTTGAAACTTTCCAATGATCTATACATTCAAGATACGTAAACGAGGTAGCTATAGTGCCTTACCCAACTTGGCACCTTTTAGAGAATTTTTGAAAAAAATTAAGCTATTGCTCTCGCCTCAAAATTTGTAGAATGTGATTTTTTGAAAAAATGTTATGCAGAAATCCGTTTCAGGCTATTCTGAATCATATTCTGAAGTTTAACGCATTTTTTAATGTATGTATGTATGTATATATGTATGTATGTATATATGTATATATGTATGTGTCATTCCAGACGATAACTGTCCGTAAAATTGTGCTAGAAACTTCAAACAAATTTTAAAATGTTAAGGACACAAAACGAAAGTTCAAGTTCGTTGGCCAGCATGATCGGATTACGTCTTCGGGTTGAAATTTTCAAAAATGTAGTCAAAACTTTCAAAATAGCCCGTTTTTTGCGATTTGTTGTAGGAAATAATTTTCTCAGCATACTAACATGTGGTATATTCGGAATCAGCGTAAAATTTCCTATAAGAATATGTATCAAGTTTTCAAAAATTTCAAAGTTGAAAAATCAGTCAAAAATCGAAATAATGCCGTTCGCTAGTTGTAAAAATCGGTAATATTTGCATGAAACATTGTTCAAATTCAGATTGAACTACTCTTATGGAAGTATCCCTGTATAAACAATCCTAGAACCATGCTGTTTAGAACGTAGGTAGTAGGTGCTTGTAAAAAAAAAAAAAAAAAAAAAAAATGTAATCACAACTGATGAGTTTACTCTGTGAAATATTCCGTCCTCCGATTCTCTCGGTCGCTATCTTTAATGTTTTACGCTCAACTGTTTTAGGACTTGATGTAGCTTTAATACTGATTGTGGCTTAGAAAATATCAGCCATGAAATTATGAAGAAGTTCTATTTATGTACGTATCGAAGATTTCTTCAAAAATTCGCCCATGGGGTCATGCTGCTTGACTGGACTTTTTTTCAATACCACCCTTTAACAATTGTTATAATTAGATTTTTAAAGAAGAAGATTAGATACATCAATTTTGAAAGGGTAGAATAGAAAAAAAAAAAAAAAAAAGATTCAGAAACTCGCCACCACCATGTTACATGGATATGTCTTTGATTGGGGATTTCATAACGGTTGTCCTCGAGAGTTGTAAACAAATCTTTTTTTTTTTTTTTTTTTTTTTTTTTTTTTTTTTTTTTTTTTAAGCCACTGAGGCCGTAATGGCCTATTGTAGCTGGAGAAGGAGGCCGTATCTCCTCCCCATCCCAGACACTAGGTCTGCCCGATACCAACAGCCCTGCCAAACCAAGCACTATCTGCCTGGTTCCGGCACTCCTACCAGCCCTCAGGCACTGTCTGGGCCCGAGTGCTCCACCCTCGGTAAGTTACTGAGTCGCAGCCCCAGTCTGGCTTGGCGCCATATCGCCAATGCCAGTCACAGCTGGGAAGTCAATCCTTCCCCACCACGTTTTGGCAAAAGCGAGGAGAGTCTTAATCTCCCCCATCTTAATGTCTTGGGGATCGATGGAGGTTCTGCCCCAATTCAAGAAGCGATTTCTTGCCAACATAGGTCAATGGCAGACCACATGACTCGCCGTCTCGTCCTCTGCCCCACAGAAGCGGCAGAGAGTGGAGTCTGATTTGCCCATTTTATAGAGATGGTATCTAAGTGGGCAGTGCCCAGTTAAGAGCCCCACAACCATACGTATCTCCCTTCTCCCCAGGCTGAGCAGCTCCTTAGCTCTCTTCCTAGAAAAGTGAATAAATTGTTTCGCCTGCCTCAGGCCCTTGACCTGAAGCCAGTGGGCAGTCCTCTTCTTACTCTCCCATTTGGTGAGCTCTCCGAGGAGAAAACTCCCCGTAGTGGCCAGAAAAGGTTCTGGGCCCACAGGGAGAGAAGCCGCTCCCTTCCTAGCAAGAGCGTCAGCTTGTTCATTCCCCTCCACCCCCTGGTGCCCTGGGCACCACAGCAAGGTAACCTTATTGTTCCTGGCAAGGGTCTTGAGGTTAGTCAAGCATTCCCACACCACCTTCGACGAAATAGTGAAAGAAGCTAGTGCCTTCAAGGCTGCTTGACTATCTGATAAGATGTAGATTTTTGCTCCATTCACTTGACGACTCACCAGTCTGTCAGCGCAGGAGCTTATGGCATATATTTCTGCCTGGAAAATGGTGGCAACTGTTCCTAGGGATTCTGAAATCTCCGTTCGTGGGCCGAAGATACCCGATCCAGCCCCACCATTCATGACCGAGCCATCTGTATAGAACACTATAGCCCCACGTTCGAATTGGGGCCTCCCTTCTGTCCAAATTGATCTATCATGAATGTAGACCTTGAAGGGGAGATCAAAGTTCCGTGTCTCCGCCATGTAATCGGAAACACTGAGCGCTGACTCATCCACTGCAACCTCCTTCAAGATGGCATGGTGAGTACGCCCAGATTCCCGCTTTAAAAAGCCATTCCTCCACAGCCTCACTCCCTGCAGGAAGGCAACCCTCCTCACATGGATGTGCAGGGGAGGAAGGTCCAGAAGGACCTCCAGTGCAGCTGTAGGACTCGTGTGCATGGAGCCTGTAACCCCAATGCACGCCATCCTTTGCAGCCTTGCTAGCTGACTCACAGCCGTTGCCTGGCTGACCTTTGTCCACCAGACAAGGGCCCCGTAGGTCAGCATCGGTCTGACCACTGTGGTATATAACCACATGGTCATCTTTGGGCTCAAGCCCCATGTCTTCCCTAACATGCGTCGGCCCGACGCCATAACAAAGATGGCCCTGTCCACGGCCCTCTTAATGTGAGGCGTCCAGGTTAACTTCTGATCAAAGGTGACTCCCAGGTATCTGGCCCTGGTGCAGAAGGGAAGTTGCCTGCCTCCCAGACAGACCTCCTGCATGTCAACCTTTCGTCTTCTGGTGAACGGAAGAAGGGTCACTTTATCAGGGTTCACATATAGCCCCTCCTCCGTGCACCATTGCTGTACGACATCCAACGCCATCTGCATACGTTCGCGGACTGTCTCCTCGAACTTGCCCCTGACGATGACCACAATGTCGTCAGCATATCCTACCACCTCAAAGCCCTTGTCTTTGAGTTTTTGTAGGAGGCTATCTACCACGAGTAGCCATAATAGAGGGGAGAGCACGCCGCCCTGCGGACATCCCCTACTTGGAATGGCGCTGACGATTGCTCCCCCCAGCTCCGAGGATACAACCCTGCCCTTCAGCATGGTGTGTATCCATTTGGTGATCTGCGGATCGACATCTCGATCCTCTGCTGCCTTAATGATGGAGTCATATGACGTATTGTCAAATGCTCCACCTATATCCATAAAGCAGCAGAGAGCTACTTCTTTGGCCTCCAGACTCCTGTCAATCAACACTGTTAATTCATTCAGAGCAGTCTCAGTGGATTTCCCCCTCTGATACGCGTGTTGTGCCGCCTGGAGTGGTATCTGGGTTAATTGCTCTTCCCTGATCACAAGGTTCACAATCTTCTCCATGGTTTTCAATAGGAAGGACATGAGACTGATGGGGCGGTAGTCTTTTGCATGGCCCTGTCGATCTGCTTTCGGAATAAAGACCACCCTGACCTTCCTCCACATCCTAGGAATGTGGTTCAGTGTATAACTGGCCCTAAAAATCTTAACCAGCACCGGCACGAGAGCCCCCCCTCCATGTTGTAGCATGGCTGGGATGATCCCATCCGGGCCCGGAGATTTATAGGGCTTAAATGTGCCAAGTGCCCATTTAACTCTATGGGGTGTAAATATCCTGCCAGAAGCTGCATACAAGGCTTTCCTTTCACGGCAGAAGTCATCAGTATGCTGATGTGGAAAGCTTTCACTGTGTATGCGTGCAGACCCAGGAAAATGCACCCGTAGGAGCTCCTCCAGGGTCTCTTCCGAGCTTCCGGTATACCCCCCATCTGCCTTTTGTATGGTGCCCAGCTCAGCTGGTCTGTCCTTGGCAAGGATCCTCTGCACTTTGGACAGCACGGACAACTCCGTAATGTCCTGACAGAAGTTCCTCCAGGACAGTTTCCCGGCCTTTCTAAGGGCACAGCTGTAGGAGCTGGCCATAGCTTTATAGGCCTGCCATCTCCCATCCCGTTTTGCCCTGTTGAAAAGCCTTCTCGCTTCTCTGCGAAGGAAACCCAGGTCCCTGTTCCACCATGGAACAGACCTGTTCGTTTTGACAGTCTTGACTGGGCAGCTTAGCTCGTAGCTTCGCTGAATGGCTGCCCAAACGAGTTCATTAACTCGGTCAAGATCTCTTGTTGTCTGGATGTTGGTGTCCAGGTCCTCCAGCTCATCAGCTAGAAGAGTGTTGAACAGAGTCCAGTTTGTATTCTTAGGACTCCGATATGTCTCAGTGAAGCAGGTCGGATGCTCCAGCCGGAAGCCAATAATTCGATGGTCCGACAATGAAGCCTCTTCCGACACATGCCATCCTGTGACCCTATTTGCATGGAAACTACTCGCCACAGTGATATCCAAAATCTCACTCCTTGCCCGAGTAACAAAAGTAGGCTCATTGCCCCTATTCAAGACCGCGAGATTTTCCGCCACCAGAAACTGGACAATGGACTCACCTCTTTTGTTGATGTCGTCGCATCCCCACAGCAGATGATGACCATTGGCGTCACACCCAATGATGAGATGCAGCCGTTGTCTCTGGCAGTGCGTCACTAGCTGCCGCACCATCACCGGAGGGGGCTCGTCCTCATCCCCTGGAAAGTAGGCTGAGGCGACCACACATCTTCCTCCGTTGCTGTCCTCAAGCAGTATAGTCGTGAGGTCTCTGGAACAGAACTCAGGCATGGTCAGAAACTTGACTTGGCTAGTTACTAGAATGGCCGATCTTGGCCTATCCTTGCCACGGTGGAAAATTACCTTTCTGTTCTGTGCAGATAGTCCCATCACATTGCCCTCAGTGGCCCACGGCTCCTGGATAAGGGCAATGTGGTGGTCTTCCGATGTGAACTTGTGGCTCAGGACCGCCGACGCGCCCCTTGCCCTGTGCAAGTTCACTTGAAGAAATTTTAAATGTGTATTATTCTTTTTTTTTTTTTTTTTTTTTTTTTTTTTTTTTTTTTTTTTTTTATTAATCAAGAGTGGTGGGAGGCACTACTTTTTCTTTTGCCTCCCCCACTGCCTCTTGGGCGTAAATGGGGGGCGTTCCCCCTTCCCCCTACGGCCCGACGCCAGTGGAGGGCGGAACCCCTTATTGCCGGAGCCCCGTCCCCCCCCTCCCGTCGTCCTTCAGGGAAATTTTGAGGCCCTGCCGGCCTCCGCACTCCTCCTGAAGTGCCAGGACCCCCTCCCCCTCCGGCTGCACCGGCGCCCGTCGGCACCGTCCCAACCGGATCCGGTAGGAGGCGAAATGGGCCCGACTGCCCCGGTGGAGGGCCCTGCGCCCCCGCCTTGGACGCAGGTTCCCCTTCTCCTCCCCTAGCGGGCGTCCCAGACTCTTGTGCTGGTGTGTCCCGAGCAGACCCACCCAGCACCGCCTGGGGCACAGCTTCCGCCGGAGGCACTGCTGCCTCCGTCTCAGGAAGCCCTCCCTGGGAAGCCACTGCCTGTGCCGCAGACCCCGGAGGCGCCCTCTTGACCCTAATCGTCCCATGCCCCAAGCGGACATGGACACCAGGGTTCTCCTCCAGAGTCTTCGCGGACTCCTCGTCCACAATCAGATTTAACAGGACGTTAGGTCCTGTGTCCGTCCGATTGAGGATCGTCCAGCTCCCTGGTCTTAGGCCCCTGTTCTGCCTTTCCAGCAGCTGGAAGATGCCCTCATTAGTCTCTTCTGCGCAACCCGGGAGGAAGGCCGTGGCAGTCCTTGGCCTGGGAAGTTCCCTGCCCTCTGCCACATAAAGCCTCGCACCCTCCCACGGCGCGCAAGAGACAACGAGTTCTCTCAGCCAGGCCACCGTGTCATCGTCCGCACAAATCAAACTCAACCAACCCCTTCGGTAGCTGGCTGAGAGAAAGGCGGGTTTTGGCCCGTCGAGCGGCAGTCCCCTGATCCCTTGGATAATGGAGTCCTGGATCAGGTTCATCTGCTCGCTCGTCAGTAGGAAGCTGGGGAATTCACGATGGAGAATCCCCACCCTCCTACCGGTCAGGGCTTGGGAAAAGGATTTCCCTGCCCCCTGCCCGACTGCTGGACCACCCGTCGAGGACGAATTCCCCGGGGGCTGGTCCACCTTACGCCTCTTCACGTCCTCCGGAGTCGTGCCCCCAGAGGAACGAGGGCGCTTGTTATTGTCAGGCTCGCGCGGCTCAGAATTTGCCACTGCAAGCCTGGCAGCCGCTGGTGCCATCCCCCCTGCAACCAAGCGGTTGAATCTTTTCCTCTGGCCTGTGGTGAACCTAATTCTACCCTCAAGCCCAGAGGATTGATCCTGAGAAGGGGTTTCTTGGCTTACGCCCATCCCCTCCCCCAGAGGCCTATTGCCTCTGTCAGGCACCGACTCAGAGGGCACTTGCTGCACTATTCGTCGGGCCTCCTCTATCCCAATTCCTTGGGATAGAAGTTTTTTGAGGTGCTTCTTCTGCCTGCTGTTCAGGGCCACCCAGCCCGCAGGACGAACAGCACCAGCAGATGGCACCTGCTCCTTGTGTGAGGCACTAGCTGAGCCCGCCTCCGACAACACTCCCACCCCTGCCTCTTTCTGCCCCTGCATCTCATGCGAGACTAGTGCAGGGGCAGACGGCTGGGCGGACATGTCGGAAGGCTCTTGGCATGCAGCACCTGCCTCCACCTCCATATCCTCTATGTTCATACTGACGGCTCTAAAGTCGTCAGTGATGCTCAATGGGGAGGCCCTTGCGGCTTCGCCACCGGTTTGCGAGTCTTGCGACTCTTCCTGGTGAGAGAGGGGTGAGCTCCGCAACAGCTCATCCTCGGACTCCAGGCTGGGGAATTTAATTTGTAATATTTCTTTATCATCCATTGAGGTTTGATAAACGCCGGAAAAACAGTCACCCCCCGCAGAGCCGGGTTACGGGGGGAAGGCTACTACTACTGGGGGTCGCCTGGTACCCAGAGCCTGCATACTAACGACCAGACTTCCCTCTGGCCACGCATCCCTCGGCGTGCGCTACGTTCCACCTTGGATTGGGGGTTGTCGTTTGGTCAAGAGAAGGGCTAGGGGCTTTTACGCCCACCCTCCTCCAGTCCGAGGGGCACCGCGCGGAGGCGACAACCATCACCCCCTAACAAATCCTTTAACTTTGGACTGTAGGCGACGAAATGTAGGATAAAGAATTTATTCTATTATTCTTAAAAAGATTACTATACATACTATTAAAGTTATTTCTGCAATACAGACGCTATCATTTTCATGTTCATGATAGCCACTATAATGAGATGTTGTTAACAGTCGACTTTTGTAGTCCAATCAACTTAATTTAGGAATGTAGCCAGGTAGGTAAGGATGGGGAAATTGGTAGCTTGAGATGTGAACATTTATCACATAAATCAAGCGCTTTCCAACCAGTGGCGAACACGATTTCTGTGCGATGAAAACTGCGGAAGTTCCATTCTCCTAGCAACGGCTGGGTTGTACGTGAACATCATTAGAAATTGTGACATCAACTTTTGCGTGACGGAAATTTTTGGTTGACCCCCCGAGAAAAGACATATCCATGTCAAAATCGAACTCATGTGAAAAAGTTAAGTGCCCGGAAATGAGATTGAACTAAATGTATTTTTTATTTACCGGGAAGCCCAAATTACATTATTAATTTTAGTACATTTTCAAATTAGTAAAAACAGTTGTACTTCATAATACAATTTAAATTATTACTGTTTTTGTTAAATTAATACATAGCAGAATTAATCATGTAAACTGGGCTTCCCGTTTAATGAATAAATAAATTTAGTTCACACACGTTTCCGAGCACTTAAGAATTTCACATAGGCAATTCAAAGGAATGACACAATGAGGATTAGTTATTACCCACGCAAATAAACCTTTAGGGTAGAAAGATGATGTCTACGTATTTTATTTCAAGTAACATCATACAGCATCACAAAGTAGGTAGGTAGGTATCAATTTTCTTAATATTGTGGCATCAGATGTTTGAAACTGGATTTCGAAAATCCGGATTTACCAAAGCAATAAGTGAGTTCCTTTATAATCCTCATCTTTCCGTTTAATAGGTCATACATCAGAGAACAGAAAGCTTGATCGTCCCCGAAGGCAAAAATGTACAATTTTCCATCTCTTCCGTCTCTTTCCTGTGGAATAATGAAAGAATACTCATTAATTATCATACCAATGAGATACTGATTAATCCAGTGACAATATATAGCATTTCCAGACCAAAAACAACTTTTTCAAAACCAAATTAAACTTTATTCAAACCAAAGTAAACATCCTGACCAAATTAAACCTTTTCCAAACCAAAGTTAACTTTATCCAAACGAAGTTAAACTTTTTCCAAACCAAATTAAACTGTTGTTGATTGTTGGCTTAGTTTACAATTTTGTAGCTTTCGAGTTGTGCTGCGCGACCCAGTGTTGGGCATAATCTTATCTTCGAATACGAATACGATCGTAATGGCGATAATTATTCGTTGATTCTGAGTCAACTGCGATTATATTCATATTCGTGAAATCGTGTTCGTCTGTATGCGATTTCACGAATAAAACCCATAAAAATCCGTCACGGTCATTAATTTTTATAGTGTATCCCTCCTATGTTATGCGAAGCCTTGCTAATATTACCTAGCTTTTGAGGGACGTCCTATTGAAATATATTTGAGACAAATAGGCTGGGCTCCAATCGCTGAATTCTCTTTAAGGACGTCCCTCTGGAGCTAGTCAATATTAGCAAGGCTTCGCATATTATAGGACGGACGCCCTGTTGAAATTGATGACCGTGAAGTATTTTTTTGGGTTGTATTCGTTTAATCGCCGACAGACTAATACGATTACACGAATACAAATGAGGAGTTGACATGGAAAAGCAGTTAAGTCCAAAAATCAAATTTCATAGGAACTCCCTCTGAACTCTTATCAGATTTTTTTAGGCATTATCTCTTCTCCATGCAAAGGTCACACATTTATTCAGGGTGCGATCTAGCAAGGGCGGGAGGAACTAAGGCCGTTGGCGTGACTGTTTACTTGTACTTCGACGAAAAAAAATGTTCTTTAGATTTTTGGACTCAACTGCTTTTCCATGTCAGCTCCTCAAATATAATCGCAGTTGACTCAGAACCATCGAATAATTATTGGCATTACAATCGTATCGTATTCGACGAAAAGATTTTGCCCAACACTGGCGCGTCCTAAAGTTTTCTTTGCGATCTCGTAACACGGCTGTCCCTTCGAGTTTTGTTCAGGACATGTTTGGCCTCATTGATCAGAATTTAAGTGCCTATTTTAATTATATCCACATCTCTCCTTTGAAAATTCGCTCTATTAGCCATGCCATGACTGCCATTCGGCACTTTTTTTGGGGCTTCTCTCCGCAGTCAAAAATGTGTGGAGACTAGCCCCTTTGAATGTTATAATGTTTTATCATTGCAAAGTTTTGGTACCTGTAATAAATATAGGAAATGTAATATATAGGAAATTAAGTAAGTAGGTTTTTACCTGATACCTATATATTCAAAATGCTATTTGTTATTTATGCAGGAATTATAAGAGGACGAGAAGTCTTATGAGGTTTGTTCACTCATTCAGAAAGGGTTCTCCATACGCCAAGCCTCTAAACAAATAGGGTTTGTTGAAAAGACAGTGAGGAATCGACTGAAAGCTGGCACATCGAGAGGTAAATTTGGGAGACATTTTACGTTTACCAAGGAGCAGGAGAGAGATCTGGTCAGTCATTGTATTGAACTTGACAAACGCTTTTTTGGGTCGACCCTCAAATCATTGAGGTTTCTGCTGTTTACGTACGCTGAGGAAAATAAAATTCCTCTTCAAATCCCACAGAATTCCAAATTATCTGGGAGAGATTTCACTCGCAATTTTATGAAGAGAAACAACCTCGCTCTGCACGTGCCACCCAAAATTAGTGTGGCCAGAGTAATGGGGTTTAATGGAGTGCAGTTATCAACATATTTTGAGAATCTAAAGAATACCATGGACAAATTTCATTTTGGTCCGCAACAAATTTACAACATGGATGAATCTGGGTTACAAAGAGTGCCCAATAAACTGCCAAAGCATGTGGTTCCAAAAGGTAAAAGGGAAGTCTGGAAAACTGTGTCCGCTGAGCAGGGCCAGGCTGTCACCGTTGTCTGTGCCATGAATGCGATGGGCCACCATATTCCACCTTTCTTCATTTATAAACGTAAAAAAATAAACCGTCTTCTAATCAAAGGAGGGCTATTGGGATGTGACATGAGTGTCACTGATAAAGAATACATGACTACTCCTACGTTCGTGAAGTGGCTCGTGAAGATGCTGCTGTTGACGATTGGGATAATGCCCATGCAGGTGAAGTTTTCAACATCTCCTGTGTAGCAGCAGCTTTCAAACAAGCTTTTGAGAAGGCGGGCACTATTGAGAGAAGAGTGGTCATGCACCTCAGAGTCTAAGGGTGAAATGTCCCTACAAAATAGTGATACCGACCTTGATATTGAATCCTTGATGGCTGGAACTGATTCTGATGAAGAACACAAGCAAGAAAACCTTCGAGAAGAGAAAAATGTGAGTTTGCTGTCAACTGATGACTATGCCATTATTAAAGTTCATGGAAAGTCAAAGGGCTCTTTCCGCCTTTATGTGGGCAAGGTCCTTGTCCCTAGCACTCAAGGGTCATGTTCTTCAAGCGGTATCCTCAAACGTACAAATTCCCATAAATAGATGAAGAAGCATTCGTCGACAAAAGAGACGTTGTCCTCAAGCTATCTGAGCCAATCCAGTCTCATCATGCCAGGTTCCACAGGTTGATAAGTTTCCCAGACGATCTGTCGGATTTCACTGTGTGCTGACTTTTTTGTTGCTACGTTGGTATCAATTCACCTGCTCAATTATTTCCTATTTTTTTAACTGGCTAAGTTTCAGTCAAGTTTTTCACTGCTTGAAATGGATTTCCTAATTTTTTTGTAGGTACTTTACTTAGTCATTTTTTTAGCAAGTTTTTCAAAGCTCTAGTTAATGTCTACTGCTTTACTACCTATCTTAAATTTTTTTACTAAGTCATTTTTTCCTGTTTTTGAAGTTTAAGTTGTGTTTTTTTTTTTTTTTTTTCTACAAAAATTTGGAAACCTGTTGATATATCACATTTTATAAACCAAAACTGTATAATTACAGTGTGTATCTACAAGAATAAAGTGTTTATGTATGAGAAAGACCTACTGTTTTGGTTGCAGCAAATGTCCAACCACACTTGTTAAATTGAGATCAATAAGATAACTCGATAGCTCGAAGGACCACCTCAGTATGAGGAAAAGATAGATATGTATGTGATTGTGGGTGCTCAGATGAAAAACACAAGTTTTAATTGATGAAGCATCAACAAATAAATAGTTTATTAAATAAAATAAACAATGGTTATAAGGGGACTCAGTGCTGAAGTGGTTCAGGTGGGTGATATATAGGTACTTAATATTGATATTGATATTGTCTGCTCCTAAGTGGCCACTAAAGACAAATAAAATTATGCTGACAAAAGGAAGTTACTTTGATGACTAGAAGTAGTGCTATAGGTACTAGACCAATTTTACATATATACTTATGACTACAATGCTTAGCTGTATGATGAGCTGGTAGTTCATGTGGTGGCTTCCAAAGGTCCAGATCCAAGACGACTCCAATGGTTTAGTGGTAACTTCCTTGGTAACTTCAGAGGTCCAGTGGCAACTCCAGTGATTTATATTGCAATAAACGTCCAGTAGATAGTTGGTAGGAGAAATATCTGCTAACCTCACAGAGGTGTCCCAACCAAGATGTAATGATGAAGCCGAAAAATGCAATGGCTCACCAGTTCCTGTGGTTTTAAACGACACAACACAGCAAACTGATCAAAATAGGACCGTTGTTTGACTTGGATGGCGCACAGAATATTTGATAAATTTGGAGAAATAATTTCGTTTTAAGCGTGGACAACTTTTCAGGAGCAGAACAAAGACAAGAATGATGAAAAAAGATGTCTGCCACAACTGTTCTTTTTCAAGCCCTCAGGGTTGATGAGAAGCTGGCGGTGGAATCCGATGAAAAAGCGGCGAGAAGGTCTGGTGCAGTTGTACCAAAAATTAACTAATAATATTTAACAATGTAATAAATTACTATAAAAATAAACAATGAACAAATGCCTAGAAAACCCATGCAGAAATAAATGCATGGATGTTACACACGGATGTGATTATGGATTCCTCCACTTGATAGTATCCATGGTGCCGCAGAAGGAAGGTATCAAAAAATGTGGTAAACCTACTCCACGGTGATAAGAGATAAGACGCAATCTTGTTTTATTGTAATTAGAAAAATGATAAAGTTATGAATTCAAGAGGTGAAAAATACGTAGCAGTGAGGTTTTTGTGATGTGTAGTGCGGAAAACGGGAAATTACTGGATGGAATTGAAGTGAAAATATGTGAATATGCATGGCCAGGTTGGAAATGATAAGTAAGTTCAAACATACTCCCCCCCAATGCACAACCGCAGCTATGCATATGAAGGTTTATGAATGGATGGAGTCCAGATGCAAAGGCACAAGCTTCACGGCAGGTCGCTTGAAGGTACTTTGTGCCGTCTTCAGGGTTACAACACGGACAACGCCATCTGTCCCTGGATGGACTTCCAAGATCCTTGCGAGCGGCCAACATGTTGGGGAGGTGTTATCTTCTCGCAGAAGCACAAGATCGCCAATCTTCAGGTTAGGAGTCTTCTTGTCCCACTTCTGGCGGACTTGAAGGGCGCTGAGGTACTCATCAGTCCATCGGGACCAGAAATGCTGGATGCGCTGGCGGATAAGTTGCCACCGATTTAAGCGGTTCTCAGGAACATCTGTAAGATCCAGTTCAGGGAGAGTAGTGATAGATTGTCCTATCAAGAAGTGTGCAGGAGTCAGCGGCTCTGCATCCTCAGGACTGTTAGAAATAGGCTGCAGCGGACGTGAGTTCAAGATTCCTTCTATTTTGGTGAATATGGTGTTCAATTCTGGTAAACTATACGGATGGTTACCGAACGATTTGTATAAGAGGTCCTTCACTGATCGAACTGATACTTCCCAGCCACCTCCAAAATGTGGTGATGATGGTGGATTAAAGGTCCATTGCACACCCAAATGAGCAGTGTGGAAGATGAGTGATGACCTATTCCCTTTGTCCTCGAACCACTCAGCGACCTCCTTGATGTATCTGGCAGTACCGACCTCCTTGATGTATCTGGCAGTACCCCGGAAGTTGGTCCCTCCATCCGATACCATCTCCTTTGGTAGACCTCTTCTGCTAATGAAACGGTCAAACGCGTCTAGGAAGCCCTCAATTGATAACGAGGTTGCCACTTCCAAATGGAGAGCTCTGGAGGACATGCACAGGAAGAGACAGAGGTATGCCTTGCGAACGTTTGATCTTCTTCCTGATGTCTCCCGGTACAGAAAGGGACCCGCAAAGTCCACACCTGACACCAAGAATGGTCTAACCCCGGCAAAACGGGATGCTGGTAAGTTGCCCATGAAAGGCATTACATTAGATTTTGAGAATCGAGTACATGTCAAACATTTAGACTTCAGGTGCTTTACAAGGTTCTTAGCCTTGGGAATCCAATACTGTTGTCTTATGCTGGACAACAGAGCAGATGGTCCAACATGGTGATTGAGATGATGATGATGGTTGACAATGAGGTTGGTGTAGTTTGACCTTGCTGGTAGAAGTATGGGGTGCCGTTGGTCAGGAGAGATTGGGGCGTTAGTGAGACGTCCTCCAACACGAATGATTCCTTCAGGATCAATAAATACATTAAGTCTACGTAGCTCCAAGGGCAAAAGGTTAAAGGAAGCTTCAGTGAAGACTGCAGGAAAGTAGAAATGTTGCAAAATACGTATATAATGGTGATTTGCTTGACGGAACTCTGACGAAGAGACAACTCCGATTGTGCGATGTGCCTTGAGGCGCTTGGGGATGCGACAGTTATTGATGAATCGCTTGATGTAAGCAATAATGCGAACAAAGCGAGTAAATGATGAGTGTCGACCAGCATAATCGACAAACTCCCGGCTAGCAGTTACTGACACAAGCGCCAATGTTGTCCGCCTGAGCTCAGGAACCTCCAACCCAGATACATCAGTGGAAATGGGCCAGTCACTGATGGGTTGTTGACACCACGAGGGACCTGACCACCAAAGTGGATGGTGTTTGAGTGCAGATGGCAGGATACCTCTGGAACCAACATCAGCAGGATTCTCCCTACCGCTTATATGATGCCACCATTCAGGCTGAGTCACTGCATGAACCTGCTGTACCCGATTGGAAACAAAGGTCTGAAGAAGATGTGGAAGAGTTTTAAGCCAAGAGAGCACAATGGTTGAGTCTGTGAAGCAGAAGATCTTCTCAATGTTAAGATCTCTTCTCAGATGGTCCAAAGATTGAAGTAGCTGCGCAAGAAGGACAGCTCCACACAGCTCCAGACGAGGAATAGTGATGGTCTTCAACGGTGCCAGTCGGGTTTTAGCCTTTAGGAGAGTAAGAGAGACCTCTGTACCCTGCGTTGATCTCAAGTAGATGACGGCGCAAAAGCCACTCTCCGAAGCATCAGAAAAGCAGAGAAGTTGATAGTCAGTATCAGTTTTTGGTAGTGCACGAGGTATAAGAATTGATGACAGGTGTGGAAGGGCCTCGGTAAACTGTGTCCACAAAGAGCGGATGTCTGGAGGAACCTCCTCGTCCCAACCAACCTGTAACTGCCAGGTTCCTTGGAGAATACATTTTGCATAGAAGATAGCTGGAGACAGGAAGCCCAGTGGATCAAAGAGTCTAGCAATGGTAGAAAGTATGGTACGCTTTGTAAAGCCTGTTGGTGGAGCAGAAACTTCATATGAGAAACAGTCTGAAGTTGGATCCCATCTCATTCCAAGTATTTTGGTAACAGCTGCTTCCTCCGCACAAAGATCAACAGGTGTAGCAGATGGCTCCCCAGCATTCAAGAGAGGTGGATAATTGGAGCTCCATTTGCCAAGTTCAAAACCTCCTTTTGATAAGAGGTTGGTAAGATCATCCTGTAGTTGCAAAAGTTGTTCTGGAGAATCAGATCCTGCCACAATGTCATCGACATATGTGTTGTGGATCAGGATATCAGCAGCATCAGGATATTGCTCACGGTAGTTGTGTGCATGCTGGTGAAGGACACGCTGTGCCAGGTATGGAGAACACCTAAGTCCATAGGTAACAGTGTTCAGAGCATAATACCGCACAGACTCACTATGATCAGAACGCCATGCTATCTGCTGGTAGCATCGGTCAGCAGGATCTACCAAAATCTGTCGAAACATTTTGACGATATCACAACTAAAGACATATGTGTGTTTGCGAAAGTTGGACAGAATGACACTAATGTCTGTTTGCAACTTTGGACCAGGAAGCAAGTGGTCGTTCAAACTCCCAATAGGAGTGCTGCAGCTACCATAAAAGACAACTCGCAATTTGCGACTGTCACCAGTGACTTTATAGACAGGGTGATGTGGAATGATGTAAGCTGGAGTGACAGAGGATAGGCTCATGTGGCCCAACTGTTCATACTCAGACATGAATGCAGAATAATCCTCACGAAGCAAACGATCCTTGGACAAACGTGCTTCCAAAGAGTACAAGCGATTTGAAGATTGCCGATAATTGGGCTCAATATTGGGTGGAAAAGTCTTGAAAGGTAGGCGGACCACATATCGCCCATCCTCCTGACGATAATGAGTGGATAGGAAATGCTTTTCACACTGTTCATCCTCTGGAGAGATTGCAGGAGTTGTGGATGATGGTTCCTCCAATTCCCAAAACCGTTCGATCAAAGGAACAAGATCAGTGTGTGCCAGAAGCGATACGGCATGATCAGCAGAAGTAGATGAGGAGACACTGTTGTATCTACCTATGACCACAAATCCAAAAGCAGATTGGATGAGCTTTGGACCATTGTCGTGAAGGGTTATTGGTACGCCAGTGATGATTTCTGGGTATAGGTCGGCGCCAATAAGAAAGTTGATTGCTCCAGGCTCGATAAAGTGTGGATCACTTAGGTCATAGGAGAGGTAATCTTCCCACATAGGTGAAGAAAGAGCAGTTTGAGGTAGGAAAGGAGTTATAGAGGGTACAATGACAGCCTCAGTTTCAAAAAGATCAGATGAGTAACGATGCAGAAGAGATAAGTTAATCTTGCCCTTAATGCTTTGCAAAGGGGAATGGTTTACACCAGAGATAGCACCACGAAACGGTCGCGTGGATTTTTTGAGTTGTTTGGCACACTCCGTTGTAACAAAGGAGTATTGTGACCCTGGATCCAGGATGCCACGGAAGCGATGAGGATTTCCCTGTGCATCCCTGATCTGGGCAACTACGGTACCCAGTAGTACACCTGATGTGTTAGATGTACTAGCACCAGTGAAAGATGAAGATGAAGATGTAGTGGCGTTAGCAGTGTCATTGCCACTAGCAGGAGATATGGTAGGAGCAGTTGTAGTTGGAAGATGTAGATCAGAGTGATGCCTAGCACCACATTCCTTACATTTGTAAGGAGAGCTGCATTCCTTGGTGCGATGTTTGGGATGTAGACAGTTCCTGCAACCCCGAAATTGCCTGAGCAAATCTAGACGCTCAGCAGGAGTGGATGCTCTGAACTTTGGGCAACCAGATAAGCTGTGATCCTTGCTACAGATGAAACATGACCTAGAGCTAGGCGACTTAGTGGGAATTGATCTGCTTGGAACGGAAGATGTAGCATCATGCGTCATCAACGCCTGACGAGATCGTGAGAATCTATTTGGAGGCTTGGGAGGAGGAGCAGACCTAGGCTGTACCACATCACTGGGCTTAACAGTTTCCGATGTTAGACGTAATACATGGCATCGATTCTGAACAAATTGTTGCAGTGCAGGATACGTTGGAAATTCTGTCTCAACATTATGAATCTCAAAGGCCTCTCGCGTAATTGGATCTAAGCCCCGTAAAGCCAGTTCGCAAAGCAGATATTTGCCAAGTTCAGGAATGGCCAAGTTCTCTAAGGATGTAATGCTCTCCATTACAGTGGAAAGATATGACTGCAATGATGCATTGGTAGGTTTGCCAGTAGCAGCCTTATAGCTCAGCAAGCGGTCAAGGTAAGTAGATGCAAGCTTGCGCTTGTCATCATACACTTTTAAGAGGGCAGCCCAAGCTTGCTCGAAGTTCTCCTCGGTAACTGCAATATGCTTAATAGTTTCATAAGCAGGACCCTCCAAGTAGCTAACCAGGTAGTGGAAGCGCTCTGAGTTTGAAAGAGATGGCTCTTCTTTAATCAAGGATGAAAAGAGTTGCTTGAATGTCGGCCATTGAGACATGTCACCACTGAAACGCTTGATAGGGATCTTTGGGAGGATTGTCCTAGCCTGACGGAGTGAAAACTGGGATGTATCAAGATTAGGGATGGAAGGCCTTGAGGGATCAGCAGGAGCTGGTTGGGACAACGCCATGATTTTCTGGTGATACCCTAAAGCCTCATAATAGGCATTTTTGACCTCACCAACAAGTGCAGCATCCTGAAGGCTAGGAAATGATGACTCTTCTTCAGTGGTTTCACTGATTTCAATAGCATTGTCATACTGTTCACGGAAATCTTTGAAAAGCTGCTCTATACTAGCAATCATACCCCGGAACATGATACGTTCAGCTACAGTGGTCATTGCAACCATGCCCTTGTTTCTGATGGCTTTGATGTCATCGCCAGCAGCCTTGAGAAGGCGTTTACACTTGGCCAATTCACGATTAGCGGGAGGTGCCATTGTATATCACAGATAAATACTACACAGGAAAATTCAATTGGTTACCTATGTAGGTAGAAAAATAGATACCAAAAAATATGGAGAAATACACACAATATAGAAAAATATATATGATTTGTATGAAAACTGAACCACTTTGACTAGAGCACTGATAAAGATGATAATGGTAGAGTTAGAGTGTCTACAACACTGATAAAGAGATGAGGTGAGCACCACACAGAAAAACTTTGAGATGAATGAGCTGATGCACTAGCCAAATCCGGCTCGAACCGACCACAAAATGTATGAGAAAGACCTACTGTTTTGGGTGCAGCAAATGTCCAACCACACTTGTTAAATTGAGATCAATAAGATAACTTGATAGCTCGAAGGACCACCTCAGTATGAGGAAAAGATAGATATGTATGTGATTGTGGGTGCTCAGATGAAAAACACAAGTTTTAATTGATGAAGCATCAACAAATAAATAGTTTATTAAATAAAATAAACAATGGTTATAAGGGGACTCAGTGCTGAAGTGGTTCAGGTGGGTGATATATAGGTACTTAATATTGATATTGATAGTGTCTGCTCCTAAGTGGCCACTAAAGACAAATAAAATTATGCTGACAAAAGGAAGTTACTTTGATGACTAGAAGTAGTGCTATAGGTACTAGACCAATTTTACATATATACTTATGACTACAATGCTTAGCTGTATGATGAGCTGGTAGTTCATGTGGTGGCTTCCAAAGGTCCAGATCCAAGACGACTCCAATGGTTTAGTGGTAACTTCCTTGGTAACTTCAGAGGTCCAGTGGCAACTCCAGTGATTTATATTGCAATAAACGTCCAGTAGATAGTTGGTAGGAGAAATATCTGCTAACCTCACAGAGGTGTCCCAACCAAGATGTAATGATGAAGCCGAAAAATGCAATGGCTCACCAGTTCCTGTGGTTTTAAACGACACAACACAGCAAACTGATCAAAATAGGACCGTTGTTTGACTTGGATGGCGCACAGAATATTTGATAAATTTGGAGAAAAATTTTCGTTTTAAGCATGGGCAACTTTTCAGGAGCAGAACAAAGACAAGAATGATGAAAAAAGATGTCTGCCACAACTGTTCCTTTTCAAGCCCTCAGGGTTGATGAGAAGCTGGCGGTGGAATCCGATGAAAAAGCGGCGAGAAGGTCTGGTGCAGTTGTACCAAAAATTAACTAATAATATTTAACAATGTAATAAATTACTACAAAAATAAACAATGAACAAATGCCTAGAAAACCCATGCAGAAATAAATGCATGGATGTTACACACGGATGTGATTATGGATTCCTCCACTTGATAGTATCCATGGTGCCGCAGAAGGAAGGTATCAAAAAATGTGGTAAACCTACTCCACGGTGATAAGAGATAAGACGCAATCTTGTTTTATTGTAATTAGAAAAATGATAAAGTTATGAATTCAAGAGGTGAAAAATACGTAGCAGTGAGGTTTTTGTGATGTGTAGTGCGTGTTTAAATATTGGTTTTGAATTAGAGTTTATTTTTCAATATGGAAGAATAACTGGGGCTAATCTCCCCTTGCGGAAACAAGCCCCATTGGCGCGGATATTAGCCCCTCTGAATGGGGAATTTTTTTTTCCTAACTCCATATATTTTCAAAAAATTTGATTGGAAACGTTTGGAGTTGTTATAGAATGATAAATAAATGTATAATCTTTACACCCTATAGCAGAAACTTGAGAAAATAACAAGATTGTGTTGAATATGGTCTGAAAACATGAAATTGCGGAGAGTAACCCCTACTTACCTCATATAAGGTGTTTTTCTTATCTCTCCCTTCATATATTTTGGTGAGGTCAGGCTCATTATATTGAGCCACAGCTAACTTCAAATTTTCTTCCGCTCGTTTCCTGTCACCTTTAGGTAGATCCTTGAATTCAATCTGTAAATCGAATTATCAATGATAGTTGAATTTGTAGTTCAATGTTCATTGTACACAAAATGCGTGTATTATATATTAATGCTACTCGCTGCCTTTCAGCTTACTTTTGAAATGAAGAAATACTCTAATATTTAAGAAACTAAACGAGATGATAGTCCTCTAAACTGTCTTTACAACATTGTTTCATGATTTTGTTGAATATTTCATAAAAGGTTTCATAGCTTTTATTGTTGGTATGGTTGGTATTGTAATTTGGGTTGTTTTCGTCAGCGCAAAAAAGTAACAAGAACACAATGTAAAATTCGCTTATGATGCAGAGGTCCTTTAATCATAATAAGGGTTGGTTCACACTTCAGTCACTCTGGGCTGACGATAACGATGAGAACGAAACCCTTCTCCTTCAGTTGTATTGTTGGTTGCAACATCTCATGGTACCTACATTAAGTTACAGTCTATGTTACCTTAATTCCTACTCTGATAACTCACCACATCTCTGCATCTAGCTGCATCGATATTGGTGAACAGACAAACCACGTCAAAAGATGCAAGTTTAGCATTTCGAGGCATCTGATTGTCCTTAATTTTGGAAACCAAATCATAAGAATTTAGTACAGTATGTTGAGGTTGAAAGTTGATTTTGTATCTAAATAAAATATAGTTTTTTAGCCAATTTGCAAGGAGGAGCATCGATATAAGAGACCACCGGTCTCATCGACACTCCTTCCTTATTAGTTTTAGGGAGACAAGATAACCTAGGCGCATGAGGGTTCATTTCTACAAAACTTTGAATGTACATATTTTTTAGTGAACTATCTTCTGATTGGTTGACTACTTTTCAAATTAATCTTTGGAATTTTGAAGTTGGGTCAGATGAAAGATTTGAATAATAATTATCTTCTAGATATTTCACAGTTTTCGAAACATATTCTTACTTATTTAAGATGACGGTTGCATTACCTTTATCTGCTTTGAGGGCAACAATATTTCTCTAGGAAAACTTCTTCTTCAGACCAGCTGCAAACAGTCTCCTCCGCCAAACTGGTAGGGAATTTAGGGAAAGAATCAGAGAATCAGAAGGGTCCATTTCTATAAAGCTTGGAATTATCCCTTCACACTGTTGAAACCATATTTAGTTATTTTCCACCCTTTCACTTCATCTGACTAGCTATAATCTCCCTTCACTTTGTTTGCACTTAATTGGTTGTACCTCCTGCCCCTTTCCTTCTCTTGAACAATGGGATTCAATCTCCCTTCACCTGTGACTATAAAAGCTGGGTCCTTTCAAATGTGTCTTCAATTATTGTTTGTTAACCGTCGAAATCGATGTAACATTGTAACTCTTCATTTTTCTTGGAAAAAGACTACGTTTTTTCACTAACTTCTGTTTTTTTTTTCTTTTTTCATCGAATGATCTGGGGGCTCTAGACTTCATGATTTGTTTTTAGACATTCCAAGGAGCCTCCATTCCAAATTTCAGCATCATAAGTTGAATAGCTAAGAAATTAGCTTTGGATGTCAGTCGACTGATCTGGAAGGGAATTCCCTAATCCCTGTCTAATCCCTAATCTAAGTTACAAAAATGAGTATCCTTTGTACAACAATTTACAGTTTCTATTGAGGATGATACGTTCTAGTACAATGGTAAGTACCTACCAATTCTGATGCTGCAACGATGGCGAAGAAAGCGCTGCATGCTAAGACGATAGTTGTAGCCCTCATGACAATAGAATGGATTAACTTGAAGATGATTCAATGCTTTTGGCGGCTTTCAATAAATATCGATGCATCCATCATGTAATGGGACACAAAAAACTATAAAATTTATATATCGCAACACTAACTCTTTATGGATTCGAATTCTAAAGTAATCATGTAGGTAATTCAGATTCTCTCGTACCAAGAAATAATGGGGTGTTAAATTTAGTTTACGCATTTGAGAAACGACTTCTGTTCGGTGTATATTTTCAAGGATAGATGTTGGATGTTTTAGTTTCTTTTCCACTCATAAATCTAAAATATATAGGAAGGTACGTCGAATTCAGTGCCTAAACACTTTTATTGTAACTTCGAGATGTTTAATATTTTGGTGATGAAATGTTTGGATATAAAAAAGAGGTTTACCAACTTGATGCTATAATGGGTGTCAAGTATGATGGTTTAATAGAAATTCCACATTTGAACATTCGAAGGTGGGAGATTTCTGGGGTGATGGGCCTCTCGTTGCGATTTCAAGTAAAGATGCGAAATCTGGCGGCAGAAAAATGAACAATCGTGAGCGGGATCAACTGTGTCATCCTGCTCAATCTGTTGATGACAATGCTTTATTAGCGAATTTTTGAAGAAAATTAAACAATTGCTCTCGCCTCAAAATTTGTAG
The DNA here is from genome assembly GCA_030762985.1 of Adelphocoris suturalis. Lineage (NCBI taxonomy): Eukaryota > Metazoa > Arthropoda > Insecta > Hemiptera > Miridae > Adelphocoris > Adelphocoris suturalis. Next base: position 10,089,136 of record CM061046.1, read on the forward strand.
ATTGTGAATTTTTGAAAAAATTATATGCAGAAATCCGTTTCAGGCTATTCTGAATCATATTCTGAAGTTTAACGCATTTTTTAATGTAGGTATGTATATGTATGTACGTATGTGTCATTCCAGACGATAACTGTCCGTAGAATTGTGCTAGAAACTTCAAACATATTTTAAATGTTAAAGACACAAAACGAAAGTTCAAATTCGTTGGCCAGCATGATCGGATTACATCTTCGGGTTGAAATTTTCAAAAATGTAGCCAAAAATTTCAAAATTGCCTGTTTTTTGCGATTTGTTGTGCGAAATAATTTTTTCAGCATACTAACATGTGGTATATTCGGAATCAGCGTGAAATTTCCTATAAGAATATGTATCAAGTTTTCAAAAATTTCAAAGTGAAAAATCAGTCAAAAATCGAAATAATGTCGTTCGCTAGTTGTAATATTTGCATGAAACATTTTCCAAATTCAGATTGAACTACTCTTATGGAAGTATCCCTGTATAACAAATCGTAGAACCACGCTGTTTAAAACGTAGGTAGTAGGTGCTTGTTAAAAAAAAAATAGTTATTATAACTGATGAGTTTACTATGTGAAATATTCCGTCCTCCGATGCTCTCGGTCGCTCTATTTAATATTTTACGCTCAACTGTAGCTTTAATACTGACTGTGGCTTAGAAAATATCAGCCATGAAACTATGAAGAAGTTCTATTTATGTACGTACTAGCACGCAGACCCAATCTCATGTCAAAGATCTCATGTCGAAAATCTGAAATGTCCAAGATTTCTTCAAAAATTCGCTCATGGGGTCATGCTGATGACTGGACTTTTTTTTTTTGCTTCCCTAATCTTCCCAAAAGAGGAAAACGAACTGTTTGAATAATCAGTTTGGATCGAAAGAACAATCGGACCAGCGATTTGCCTGGGAAAGAGTGTTGAAAATGGACAAAAAATGTGAAATCTTAATATAAGTAAGTGCATTATTGCCAGGTACTTATGGTTAGTAGTAAGTTATCTGCTTAGTCGTAGTTGTTTACAACACTTCCCCTCGTACCTATCTTCATGCCCGTATGGTCCAAATGTTCCCATGCTCGGTTGTTCACTAAACTAAACTTGTCGATGCTACTGAAAGACGCCTTTTAGGTAAATACAAATACCAATTAAGTGATCATTGCCACTATATCACAATCATGAATACCCAAAGGGTGCCGTTATTGAAATAAAACTACCAGATTTATGGTAGAACACTCGTTCTAGTAATAATCTGCTAATCAAAACGAAATTTTGGATCTTTCATTTGTTTGCAGTTTTTATCCATTTTTTAGCAAATGTTGATGAAATTCAAGTTTTTCAGCATAATTTTGTACATATTTTTTTATATGTTCTATTTTATAGTTGATAAAGTTTATTTGAGCAATATTCTGCTAAAATATATAAATTCAACGATTTTTGGCCGTTTTTTTTGCTGTTTTTAGTGATTTCTACAACATCTTTTTTGAAATTTTACCAATCCAATATGCTCAAAAAATGCTGCCCACTTGTTTCTTTTGGAAAACTTGATTTTTTGGCGCAAGAACGAAATTTTCGTCTCATTCCTAAGGAGAGTTATGAAAATTGTTATAAACTAGGAATCGTATCGGAATGACACGGAACAGATTTCAATAAAGAAGTTTCAGAAATTTTCACTTTGAAATTTTTGGAGCCATTGCAATAGCTTTATTTTCTACAAGAATTCGCTAAATTGGCTAAAAACGGCTAAAAATAGTTTAATGCATTTTTAATCAGAATTTCAGTCAAAAAATATTAATCAACGATGAACTAGGCCATTTTTTATCGGCCAAAAAATTAGTTTATTTGTTTATGCACAACATTATGCTGAAAATGTACTTAAATTTCATTAATATTTGCTGAAAACCCGATAAAAAACGCAAAAATGTGAAAATCCAAAATGTAATTTAAATTGCAGAATAATTAGAATGATTTTTTTTTTCGCCATAAAAATGGTAGATGATTATTTCTTTGCACTCAAAGTGCTTAATTTCCGAAACAATGTAATATAATATACTTATTAATATAATATTTTCGAAAATTCGCTTCTACGATCGTACTGCATCGTGCTGGAACGTTTTTTACTCCAGCTCGTATAGTATGCACCTTAAAAATTTTGCGATCCCGTTTGTTTCATTTTGGTTTATTATTTCCAATAATAAGCCTATGTGATCGTGTAGCAAAAAATTTTTATAACCCCCCCTCAAACTTTGTCACTTTACGTTTCAAGGTGCGTAGAATCCAAATTTGAAATGTCCGTCCGCCGTCCGCCGTTCGCCGTCCGCCGTTCGCCGTTCACCGTTCGCCGTCCGCCGTCCGGGCCATAAAAGGCCTAAGAATTGACTTAAAAAACCCGTTCTTTCGCACATAGACTCCATTTGGGGTCTAGTTGGTCCTAACGTTTAACCATCCCGATCGCTTTACTCGCATAGATGCTATGGGCCAAAAACGGGCGAAAAAGTGTGTTTTTCTACGCGCGCACGTCTGGCACGCTTGGCAGGGGGTCACGGTGGGTGGTGAGGGGGGGTGAGCGGGCGGTGGAGTGAGAGGAGGCGCCGGCGCCGCGGCACCTTGTGGTGGGTACGGCGGCGGCGCCGGCGTTCCTTCGAGGCATGAATATATGTTTTTTCAAGGTCATATTTGTGTGTTAATACCAAAGCTTTTCCTACGCATATTTAATAACATATCCTCTCGACTTTTCGTACGTGCTTAGATAATGATATTATTAAGGCAATAACTATTTGAATAGATTGGAGCTCAAATCGAAAAATATAAACATGCGTATATAATTATAGAAGTATAGGTTGTGGCAACTCGAAATAGGATACGCCGAGGAGTCTGGACGGGCCTTATGACGTACGCTAGCCAACTAAAACTATGATCATACTCAATTGAAAAAATAATAAACCTTTGTGAAATAATTTGCAGCGTTTTTCGATATGTAGGTGTTAACAAATCTCGTGATTTTTGGGACACTGGTTGTACCTAATTAATGATCCACACTGTTCGTGAAAATTTAAGAAATCAGGTTCCGGACATAGAAAATTAGTAGAAAATTTGCTGTTTGGATTTAAATTTGTGAATTAAATAGTTGATAAATGAATCATTGAATGATTGCCTTACGTAGAGTAGAGTTGATAGTTGATGGAGAAATTGTTGTTGACTCCCAAAATGGGAAGTCAGAATCCTCTCCGGGGAACGATTTTTACGTTACAACGTGAGAGTAGGTACATGAGTTAAGAACCAAAATGTTATAAACCTAAAGGACCCCCTAAACGGTCGGTCTGGTTGATCAAAAGATTGTACGAACAGATTGAAGCTCACTTCAATCTTCATGTGACGACTGCCGCAGTGTTCTGCTGAAACAATGGGTTCCATCCAGGATTTGTCCATGCTTTTACTGTCTGTAGCTGCCCTCCAAAAGAAAAAGAAGAGGAAAAGGCGGTGGTCAACGTTGAGTTTTTTCAATTGGCAATTGAACTATGAGAACCAATGTTTTTTTCAAGATGCAAGAACGGTAAAAATTGCGCCAAAATCTCACATTTTTAACGGTGCAGCCAATTTTACTTTTACTTTGCTAATTTATCAGGGGAGAAAACTATGTTTTACTGTTGAAAAACATTGTTTTTTCAATGAAATCGAGGGTTATCTTGAGAAATAACCTATAAAAATACGAGTTTGGGATCGGTTTCTACGTATTTTTTTACGCTGGATCTAATGGTAACACATGCATATCTCTCCAATCCCGTTATGACCAAGATTTTCAACTCACAAATTTCAAATCATTTGGTATGGTAAATTTTATGTGTTTTTAGTAGTGAAACTAGTTAGCTAAAGTGTAAAACTTGGTTATAACGGGGTTGGAGAGATCTGCAAGTGTTACCATTCGAGTCATTGTAAAAAAAAAAAAAAAACGGAAAAACCTTCATATAAGGTCATTTTTCAGGAAAACCCTGGATTTAATTGAAAGAAAAACAATGTTTTTCAACATTAAAACATAGTTTCCTCTCCCAATTAGCAAAGTAAAAGTGAAATTGGCTACACCATTAAAAAGGTGTGATTTTGGCGTAGTTTTTACCGTTCTTGCATCTTGAAAACATATTGTTTCCCATAATTGAATTCCCGATTGAAAAAACTCATGGTTTCCCAAATTAGGTAAAATTTGCTTTTCAGAGGGCTTTTTCACGTCTCAAATCCAAACTCTTAAAAAAATTCCGGCATCCATCCGATAGGAAATTTGATTCTCTTTCCAACAGTATCCTCAAATTTGAATTTTACAGCAAATTAGGGCCCGGTGCACACGAGCGGCAAAAGGACGCAGGACGCCGCGTCATTTCTTGAAATAGCTATCTGAGTCCTATCTGAGTTTCAATGCACACGGGGATAGGCCAGAGCCGCGTCATGACGCGTCAGTCACTTGCTCGCCACCTTCAAGGATGGATCTCTCAACCCGCGCCCAGATATTTAAAAAGGAAGCGGTTTTTGCTTATTTAGTACACAAGTACGTATTAAGTAAAGAAGAGGGCAGAAATCGGAAGTACCGAAGAAGCGAATATTAATGAAATTAAAGTACCTACGTTTTTCAGCATAATTTTGAACAAAACTTATTAAATGCCCTAGTTAATCGTTTACAGTTTAGTTGTGACTACAATTGTGCTGAAACTTATAAATGTAACGCTTTTTGGCTGTTTTTAGCCATTTTTAGGAATTTTTTAGTACATTTTTCGAAATTTGCCAATTTAATGTACTCAAAAATAGTTGACCAACAAACTCATCCTTTCGTTTGGAATGCTTGATTTTTTGGCCCAAGAACGGGATTTTTATCTCAATCCTAAGGAGAGTTATCGTCTGGAATGACATATATGTATATGTGATGGATTGAGGAACCCTGAACTATCCACCTACCAATTTAGGACGAACGCCAATCAATGTATTTTTTTACCAGCAATTATTATCCATCGATTTATTCACTTTCGATTATATTATCGATTTGTCACTCGAATAACACAATGTGTCGTCACTAGCTGCTCATAACTCCCCTCGTGGCACAAATGCGAACTTAGATGGATATAATATACCTGCTACCTACCTTTGTCAGTCAGTTCGTTATCGTTGTTGTTACAGGAAGGATCGTCTTCCAATTTATGTTTCATTTTACGTTACCTATTTGTGAATCTGATTCTGTTTAACTTACTATGATGTGATCCGTCGAGGGGGAGTACGCTAATTTCGAGTGTTTGTAAAGTTTCTATAATAAACTGTGTTATTATTAACGTTTTACATTCGGTATTGTGATTGGTTTACCCTATGGCATCGGACATTGAAGAAGGACAGTTGTGTGAGGATGAGGGGGACATCACATCAGAAGTGGGATATCGTAATCTACGAGCAGGATTTCCTGAGAATCACTATGGAAATAGTCGAGGTGAGTTTTATCAAGATTTTTCGGATTCTAGAAAAGAAAGGGGTCGGCCAATTTTGCAACGCAGTTCGGGTGACGCCTTACCTTACTCGGAACAAGGGTCATCACCCGATCGCCCTCCCGATTTTTCCAGGGCGCATAGGAGCAGGAGGGGGGCCTCTGGACGCTCACCATCTCCCTCCGCACCCCTCTTCCACCACGATTCTTTAGTGCACAGTGGCGACTCCCTACGGGATTTGTTGACACAACAAACCCTTGCAATGAAAACTTTGGCAGAGTGTTTTACACAAAATCAAGGTCAAACCCCCTCAGAGCATTTGAAACTCTCGCTTCCTGAGTATGACCCCAAAAATAAACAAGTTCAGCCCAAATCATGGTGCAATACAGTTGAGTGTTGTTTGACTTCACAGGATCAACAAGGAAGACGTTTAATTGTTGCCTTGAGTAGAGCCTTAAAAGGAGAGGCTGCTGATTGGTTTACTACTATTGTCCACCCTCAACTCACATGGGACGAATTCAGATCGCTCTTTCTTCACCAATATGACATAGCACTCACACCAGCCGGATTCATGCTTCAATGTTTCCAAGCTAGACCACGAGATTTCGAAAATTATGCCACATTCGCCTCACGAACTATCAATCAATTTGTTGCTCACTACCGCCAGTCATCAGTGGAAGAAATTGCTGTATCAGTGGCTCTCTCTCAGATAGCTCAAGCAGACACAAGAGCACGTCATCTTTGCTACACAGAAAAGATAAATAGCCGTGAAAAGTTGCTTCAGGAATTACGGGCTCTGTCATTTAAGAGACCAGGTGGTTATGACAGCGGTCCTGGAAATGCCAAGAAGAGTCGACCAAACTATGAAAGCCCTCAGCATTCATCCTCTCAGGATTATACTTACCGCTGTGGGAAATGTCGAAGATCTGGACACAAAACCTCAGAGTGCCGATCATCATCATCTTTGACCTCATCAAATCAGCCAAGGAAGCAATCAAACTTCAGCAATACAACGTGCTTTTCCTGCAACCAAAAGGGGCATATTGCTCCAAACTGCCCAAAGAAGAAGATGTCAGACAAGCGTGGACCAGGAGACACCAGCAGCCAGAGGTCTCAGCCAGTCGAGAAGCAGGTTGGCCTATGCATTGCTAACCCAGAAGGCACATTAACCCACCAAGGTGATGTATTCAAGTATTGTTTTGATTCTGGATCAGAGTGCTCACTCGTTTGTTTGTCCTTTAGTACCCGCTTTGATGGGCCTTTGTTCAATAATGTAGTTCACTTGCATGGTTTAGGGTCATCAATTACCATTTCTCAGTGCCAAAAACAAGCCAGAGTAAAGATTAATGGACACGACATTCAAGTCCTGTTCCATATTGTAGCTGATGGTGCTTTGCCTAAACCCATCATTTTGGGACGTGAAATTCTGGCTCCAGATATTTGTATGGCAATAACTATATCTTCTTGCACGCTTTGGAAGGACCATCCTCCATTCATGCTAAACCGTAATTTTCTGGATACATCCAGAACTCATGGGGAAGGCGCTGAACCTGTGGGTTCTTCTGGCATTGAAAAATGGGACACTTGTACAAAGGGGCGTGGGCATTCTGATTCCATAAACACCACAAAAAATGAAATATTTTCTGTATCCTTGGGTGATCTCTGCTCTTTGGAGCAGTGCACTGAGGATGAAGTCGTGTTGTTCAGTGAGGTGTTAGGTGGTCATAGTGACAATATCCCTTCACTTGATTTTCACCATCTTGTGTTGTCCCAGCTTTAGGATCTTGCCAAGTCTTGCCAGTTAGCACTCAAAATTTCGAATCAGTTCACACTGACCTTCCTGTTAGTCAACGGGGGGATCTCATCAAAATTTTGACTAATTATTCCCAATATTTTATTGATGGAATACCTACCACTCGTGTGACGACAGGAACATTCAAAATTCGCCTTCTTGACCCTTCCCAAATTGTCCACCGTCGACCATACAAACTTAGCCCTGTACATCGTGAACTGGTGCGAGAGCGCATCAAAGAACTTGAAGATGCCAAAGTAATTCGCCCCAGTTCTTCTCCATATGCAAGCCCAATACTTCTTGTTCCTAAAAAGACAGGTGGTTATCGAATGGCCGTTGATTTTAGGGCTCTCAATGCAAATACAGTCCCAGATAGATACCCTTTGCCATTGATAACTGATCAAATAGCGCGTTTACACGGTGCCCGATGGTTTTCTATTCTTGATGCTGCTAGTGGATTTCATCAAATCCCAGTTGAAGAAGAGTCCATAGAAAAGTTAGCTTTTGTCACACCAGACGGTCAATGGGAATATTTGGCCTTGCCCTTTGGGGTGCGCAATGGACCAAGTGTTTACCAACGAGCAATCATGAAAGCCTTAGGAGACTTAGCATTTGATTACGTCACGTGCTATATGGATGATCTGCTTATATCAGCAAGCACTCAAGCTGAGGCACTTATCCGATTAAATCATGTTCTAGGAGTTCTTACTTCTGCTGGATTTTCTCTAAACCTTTCGAAGTGTTTGTTCATTGTCTCGAAAATTAAATACTTAGGCTACGAGATAGAAAATGGAGAAGTAAAACCGAACAAATCCAAAGTTGAAGCTCTGACAAAATTGCCACCTCCCTCTACTCTTCGTACTCTTCGCCAATTTTTAGGTTTAGCTTCTTATTTTCGGCATTTTATCCAAAATTTCGCTCAAATAGCTGCTCCCTTGTTTAAATTAACCCGTAAAACTGATGATTCAGCTAATGACAGTAAGAATCGACCAATTCCTTGGAATGACAGTCATGAAAAGGTTCGCCAACAACTTATTGGCATGCTTACCTCAGAACCCATTTTAACCATTTTCAACCCATCCTACCCCATTGAGTTGCACTGTGATGCAAGCTCTTTAGGTTTTGGCGCAATTTTGATTAATATAGTTGACAAAAAGCCGAGACCAGTAGCCTATTACAGTAAGAGAACCACGACTGCAGAATCTAACTTTCATTCATATGAGCTAGAGACTTTGGCAGTGGTTTATGCCATAAAGCATTTTCACAATTATTTACAATGTCACTTGTTTACCGTTGTGACAGATTGTGCATCATTGCGCGCAACTCAAAATAAGCAAGACTTGATACCTCGTGTTCAACGGTGGTGGTCTTTCTTGCAAAGTTTTGATTTTAAAATGCAATATCGTCAATCCTCGCGTATGCAACATGTTGATTTTTTTAGTAGGAATCCTATTGAAGAAGCTGATGAAGTCAACAACTTTCCAATACCTGAACAACCTATTGCCAAACCCAAAATTAATCAGGCATTGTCTGTGAATACCTCAACATTAGGTTTATCAACCCCAAAAATGCGACCACATGGAAAACATCGGAATTTTAAACCTCAATATGAAACTTCTTCCGAAAAACTCGTGCAATTAACATCTATTTCAACTGATTGGCTCCTAACAGCTCAGCAAAATGACCCGTTTGTTACTGAAATAATTTCGAAATTGAATGCTAACGAAATAGATTCAGATATTCAAAACACTTACGAGATGCACTCTGGTGTACTGTGTCGGAAAGTACAGCGACACACTCGCACTAGGTACCTCCCAATCGTTCCCCATTCTCTTCGGTACGCTGTTGTTTCTAATGTCCATGAATCTCTATTCCACTTGGGTAATGAAAAAACTTTAGAGGCGTTGTACCAACATTATTGGTTCGAACATATGGCGAAATACGTTCGAAAATTTGTTGAGAACTGCCTTGTGTGCAAAACATCAAAAACAGATTCAGGACCTCGCCAAATTCAACTCCACCCTATACCCAAAGTTGCTGAACCATGGCACACTATTCATTTAGATGCTTCTGGTAAACTAAGCGGAAAAAAAGACTCTCAAGAATATCTTTACGTTTTCATAGATGCATTCACTAAGTACTGTGTATTGCAGCACACGCGTTCCTTAGGTGCTGCAAGTGCTATCAAAGCGTTAACATCTCTCATAAATTTCTTTGGTCCTCCTCAGCGTATAATCTGTGACCAAGGTACAAATTTCACTGCTAAAGATTTTCAAGTTTTTGTGTATCACATCAAATTGACCTCCATTTTATAGCCACAGGAGCATCACGAGCAAACGGTCAGGTCGAGCGCCTTATGAGTACCTTACGTAATATGCTCACTGCTGCTGAATCAGATCAGCATAAAACATGGCAATCTTGTGTTGGAGAAATTCAATTAGCTTTAAATACCACACCTCATAGTGTTACTAAGGTATCCCCCATGCAGCTGATGTTTGGACGAGTTTCCAGGCCTTTGCATCTAATTTCTATCACTGACCACCTCACTGATCAACCATCCACTAGCGTACAAACGTTGCGTGACTCAGCCGCACAATTGATGGAAAAACAAGCTGAAACTAGTAAAACTCGATTTGATAGAGGCAAACTGCCAGTAAAGCGTTTTCAAGTGAATGATTTGGTTTTTGCACAAACGGAGGTGAGAAATAGAGTCAAGTTGGATGATGCCTATAGAGGCCCCTATAAAATTGTAAAAGTTATGCCTGATGATCGCTACTTGTTGCAGTCCGTCTCTGGCGGAACTAAGAAGTTTTTGAAATATCCCCACGAACGTTTGCGCAAGGCACCTACCCTTGATGAATTGAATCCTCTCCCTGATAGTGGAGAGCTTTCTCAATAAAATTTGGCTGACACGATGCTTTATTGTTTTGTGTGGACTATCCCACATGTGACTGTGGATCCTCCCAGTCAATCTACGACTTCAGCCTGTGAGGCTGGTTGGTAGATCATCTGAGTTTTGTTTAAGTCATGTCACGCCTGTGTTAATTATAGTTGTTTGCGGTTTTCGGTTCTCTACCTTGCTTGGCACCCACGGCGGCTCGTCATGGTCGGACCCTCTTCCTTTGTCCCTCCCTTTACGATGCCTTCCGTCCTCACAGTCACTTCTTTTCTGATAGGGTGATTGTCAAGCCCAAGTGAGTTCGAGCCCGGTCTCCCGCATTCTTGATTTTTCTCTCAGCCACTGGTAGCTCCTCTGGCTGATTTTATTTTATTTTATGGCACTGGATTCACCTCTGCCATTGGATTCATTTGAGGCACTGGACTCTCCTCTGCCTGCTGTAAACCTTGCATGCGCACTTCGTTTGTTGGTTGGACGACACTACTTGATAATTTACTGACACTGTATTTGTTCTCTCCTCCTCTGCTGTGCTTTGCTCATCAGGGTATCCTCTGAAATAGTTTCTATTTTTGCTTTCACTGCTCTCCCTTGCCTTGTTAGGGCAGAGATTAGGCCCATTTGGTTCGATCTAATGGGCTGAATTTGGTCCTTCCAGGTGATCAGCGCTCCCGAGGACGGCAGCAATGTCAGGATCGCCGTGTGATGGATTGAGGAACCCTGAACTATCCACCTACCAATTTAGGACGAACGCCAATCAATGTATTTTTTTACCAGCAATTATTATCCATCGATTTATTCACTTTCGATTATATTATCGATTTGTCACTCGAATAACACAATGTGTCGTCACTAGCTGCTCATAACTCCCCTCGCGGCACAAATGCGAACTTAGATGGATATAATATACCTGCTACCTACCTTTGTCAGTCAGTTCGTTATCGTTGTTGTTACAGGAAGGATCGTCTTCCAATTTATGTTTCATTTTACGTTACCTATTTGTGAATCTGATTCTGTTTAACTTACTATGATGTGATTCGTCGAGGGGGAGTACGCTAATTTCGAGTGTTTGTAAAGTTTCTATAATAAACTGTGTTATTATTAACGTTTTACATTCGGTATTGTGATTGGTTTACCCTATGGCATCGGACATTGAAGAAGGACAGTTGTGTGAGGATGAGGGGGACATCACATATATATATATATATATATATATATATATATATATATATATATATATATATATATATATATAGGTATATATATATGAACAATGTTAAACTCTAGGATTCGTTTCAGAATGTCTCAAAACGGATTTAAATTTTTTCAAAAATTTTGGTTTTACAATTTTTGGAGCCATCGCAATAGCTTCATTTTTGACGAAAATTCGCTAAAACGTACCTACATTTCATTAATATTTGCTGAAAAATCTATAAAAACTGCAAAAACAAAACCTAAAACTCCCAAATCTTATTTGGATCACCGAATTTCATTTGGTATGAGCTTTTTCTGCCATAGCATTGGTTTTTAACAATTTCTTTCCACTTCAATTGCTCAAATTTCGATACAATTTAGCATAATATAATAAGACATGTAATTTAAGAAAATTCGCTCATACGATCATACTGCATGACTGGAACTTTTTCTATATAACATCCCCATACTCCCACATACATACCTATATATATAGGTACATATGCAATTGATATGAATATGGATTTTGGTTGGTGTTGGACGAAAAGTTGGAAGGACCTCGGAGCTAGGACTCGGATTTCAATGAAGAATGTTGTTCAAATTGATGTTCAATGTTCGAAAATTGTTATTTTATTATTGCAGTAGCCCTATTTTCTGCGAAGATTCGCTAAAAACGGCATGTTGGACATAGCATGTAGCTTTCTCGTATCCTTTGACAATGAATCAATGTGCAGTAAGTTGAAGTTTTTCAAAAAATCGTGGGCCGAAATCTTCAAAATGATGGTTGACGCGAAGTGACGCAGCTGCACGTGTGCACCGGCCGATTGACTATTGAGTACTGCTAGGGGTATCGGGCGGCAAGATAGCTATCGCCCGCAACGCGCGTCCCACAGAAACCTGCGTCAACCTCGATACCTATCCGCGGCAACGCCAGCTGCAGAAAGGTATCGGCGTCCTGTGTGCACCGCACCATGCTCCGCTGTGTATTTCTAGTTATCCGACTGAAAATGACGCGGCGTCCAGCGTCCTTTTGCCGCTCGTGTGCACCGGGGCTAAGGGAGTTATGATCGTTTTAGTGACAAAAGCTCGAAAATACACAAAAAATCTAGGGTGGCCGAGCGCGTGACTGAGGGAAAGATTGTTCAAAAAGCTCCCACACGCTCAAACCCCCTCTTCAGTCATTGACGTGAATCAAACTTTTCATCAAAGCTCGCTAAAACACAATAAGTAAAAGTTTTGGTTGAATTGAAATTGTGTGCAGAGTGAAGATATACATGCAATCCTTGGCAATGCTATCGATTGAATCTGACGCGACAGCCAAAATTAATTTTGATGAGATTATTGACGTCCGCTGGAATGAAAGCGAGAAAAGTACAGTTCATATAAGGTGAGTCAAAGTTGATAATAACACAATTTTAAATATAGTTTATCTAACAATGAACGATTGCATTTACAGTATTATACTACATCGGTTTAGCTGGAACTATCTGTTTTATTAAGTTATTTTATCTTATAACTCATATTTTAACAGGCCTCTATTGTAGGCTATAATGTGTTTTATTATTTTACAGATGTGATGTGAAAATTATAAACCTACATTAACAATGGAACAATTGAAGAATTTAATAAACAAGATATGAACATCTAAAAAGATTTGGAACGTCAATATTAAATAAGTATTTTTACAATAATGTATATGTTTATTATAATTTACTATTTGATTTAATAAAAAGCAAGAAAGAAGACATTTCGTTTTTTCTAATGAATTTATTGTTTGTTAGACAAAAATTACTATGTTTAACATTAACAAGCACTGTTTAAGCATTACTTAAAGAATAAGCTTTGTTTTGATTTTTCTAGCTTATTTTTCTGAGATTCCTATTTTTTTTTTACCTTAAACCTGAAACGAAATTACTCGAAACATACCAACCTGAAATGGGTGTTTTGCACCACCCCTCTCCCTTTTAGAGTGTAAGAGATAAACGTTTTGTTTGTCAAAAAGCTTACAATTACGACTTTGCAAGTATAGCTTGACAAATATTTTCCGGAACCCCCCCCCCCCCCCCCCCCCCCCACCCGGTATCCATAGTTAAAAAAGGCCTCGCAAAAATGTTTTGCTCCAGGCCTCGCATTTTCTAAGGACGGCACTGCTCGTCATTCATTGACTCAATCATTAAACGCGCTTCTAGACGCTCAATCTTGGCTGTCTCAGTCGATTGATCAACCACTTTTGATCAAAATACTGACCGTTTAGGGGGTCCTTAAGTGAAACCTCCTTTCTAGTTGAGTAACTTCATGTTCCATAGAGTCGCGGAAGTGAGAGATTCGTCATGTCAAGACATCACCCGCTGGGAAGCGCCCCCCCTCGCCACCTTTCACCGGATCTGCTTTCTCCGTCTTCGGCAATTGAAAAGGTTCCTACAGGTGATGATGACAAGCAAATGAAAAGTTTATCGACGAAGCTGTCAGGAACCCTAGTCGTGCAACGTCGGCGTAATGTCAGCGAGTCGAAATTGGTTTTAGCGAATTTTTGAAGAAAATTAAGCTATTGCTCTCGCCTCAAAATTTGTAGAATGTGAATTTTTGAAAAAAATTTATGCAGAAATCCGTTTCAGGCTATTCTGAATCATATTCTGAAGTTTAACGCATTTTTTTATGTATGTATGTATGTACATGTATGTGTCATTCCAGACGTTAACTGTCCGTAGAATTGTGCTAGAAACTTCAAACAAATTTTAAAATGTTGAGGACACAAAACGAAAGTTCAAGTTCGTTGGCCAGCATGATCGGATTACATCTTCGGGTTGAAATTTTCAAAAATGTAGTCAAAAATTTAGAAATAGCCTGTTTTTTGCGATTTGTTGTGCGAAATAATTTTTTCAGCATACTAACATGTGGTATATTCGGAATCAGCGTAAAATTTCCTATAAGAAGTTTTCAAAAAGTTCAAAGTTGAAAAATCAGTCAAAAATCGAAATAATGCCGTTCGCTAGTTGTAAAAATCGGTAATATTTGCATGAAACATTTTCCAAATTCAGATTGAACTACTCTTATGGAAGTATCCCTGTATAACCAATCCTAGAACCATGCTGTTTAAAACGTAGGTAGTAGGTAGGTGCTTGTTAAACAAACAAACAAAAAAAAAAAAAAAAAAAATAGTTATCACAACTGATGAGTTTACTGTGTGAAATATTCCGTCCTCCGATTCTCTCGGTCGCTCTATTTAATATTTTACGCTCAACTGTAGCTTTAATACTGACTGTGGCTTAGAAAATATCAGCCATGAAACTATGAAGAAGTTCTATTTATGTACGTACTAGCACGCAGACCCAATCTCATGTCGAAGATCTGAAATGTCGAAGATTTCTTCAAAAATTCGCTCATGGGGTCATGCTGCATGACTGGAATTTTTTTTTTTTTTTGCTTCCCTAATCTTCCCAAAAGAAGAAAACGAACTGTTTGAATAATCAGTTTGGATCGAAAGAACAATCGGACCAGCGATTTGCCTGGGAAAGAGTGTTGAAAATGGACAAAAAATGTGAAATCTTAATATAAGTAAGTGCATTATTGCCAGGTACTTATGGTTAGTAGTAAGTTATCTGCTTAGTCGTAGTTGTTTACAACACTTCCCCTCGTACCTATCTTCATGCCCGTATGGTCCAAATGTTCCCATGCTCGGTTGTTCACTAAACTAAACTTGTCGATGCTACTGAAAGACGCCTTTACGCGTCTCGGTCGCTCTCTTTAATGTTTTACGCTCAACTGTTTTAGGACTTGATGTAGCTTTAATACTGACTGTGGGTGAGAAAATATTTTTATTTTATGTCAAGATTTGATGATGTTATGATAGGATACTGTTATGATTTCAACTGCCTTCAATACTGACCACATTGGACATTGAAATCTATGAATATTTACCTACATTTGTCTTTAAATCTACAAGATTAGCTCAATAATAATAAAGTACCTATGAGTACCTCCGAATTATTTTCGATTTCGTATGTGAAGTAGCAGGTACGTTAGGTACCTATCTGGTTTTACGACCGATGCAATGGCTCATGCCATCAAAAAATTGCAATCAAATAGCTATGCGATATGGATGAAATTTTCAGGGAATGTACGGACTAGGGGGTAGACGGTCCCCTATCAGTTTCATCGTTCCTGACTCAATACTTCACTCTGCGCAACCGCAAACTATACAAGCATCATTTTTCCATGCCCTAGTCGTCCGATCTCTCTCAAATTTGGATGATAGTTGGAGGATGACGATGCTATCATCCCGTATCAATTTCAACATGATTGTTTCTTTTGAAATGGAAAACTATTATTATTTACTTCACCAGTATTCGAGTAATTATGAGGTGCCGAGTAGTGTTACATTTACAGGAAGGTTAGGCTGGTGTCGTGTGGCTTTAGGTCCCCAAACGGGTGACGTTAAATGAGCCATTCTAACGTACGAGTGGGACGTTGCTAACGTCTTTTCAAGGTCATCTCTACGGTACGTTAGGGTGATGTGAAAGGCACGTTAGTGGTCACCAAAAATCTGCCTCCTGAAGTGCTTGAGCCATTGTTTTGGGACTTGCACCCAGCACTAGCTCACATAGACGAGGATCCTTGAGGCCTCTAGCAAAATGGAATATAGCAGTGTCTTCGGCAGCCCCTCCCCTCGCATCAGGCCATGCTCGCCTCGCTAGATCTTTAATGACCTGATGGAATGCCCTCACATCTTCATCCACTCCCTGCGACCTAGTCTGTAGCAATGCTAGATTACGAGTTGACTGATGTCTGCTCCCAAATCGTACCTCAAGTGCCTCAGTCAGATCACTATAACTCATGTCAGCCTCCATTTCTGTCAATAAAGTCAGTGCTTGGCCTTTCAGTGAAGCTCCCAACATTGCTGCCTTCTGGCTGTCATCCCAGTGCTCTTTCCGAGCAATTAGTTCGAATTGTGCGCGATAAGGTTCCCATTCTTCTCTGCCATCGTAAGTCTGAGGTTTTATTCTCAAACTAACCGATGGTTGAGGCAGCGGAGTGTGTTGTCCCTCCAGTACCATTGCTGGCATGTTAAGCATGAGAGCAGACAGCTTTTCATTTATGTCAGCTAATTCACTTTGCAACACAGTTTGCATCTCCGCTCTACATAAATTAAGAATCTCACTTGGCTGCAAAGTTGAATGGGACCCTTCAATAGCTTCTTGTCCACCATCACCTTGCCTCTCTTCTTCCTCCTCAGCCGTCCTCCCTCGACGTTGTGAGCGTGTAGTCATTTCTGACACCAAGTATAAAGAATCACGGCACTTAGATTGGTTTCCGGAATAGAACTGAACTTTTTATTTGACAACATATAAACTAATCAATCTATTATAAACATTGTGACGGTCTCTAAGTGTCCGTCACCACAATACCATGTTTCCATGGATATGTCTATGATTGGGGATTTCATAACGGTTGTCCTCGAGAGTTGTAAACAAATCCTTTAACTTTTGGCTGTATTTCGACGAAATGTAGGATAAAGAAATTATTTTATCATTCTTAAAAAGCATACTATACATACTATTAAAGTTATTTCTCCAATACAGACGCTATCATTTTTATGTTCATGATAGCCACTATAATGAGTTGTTGTTAACAGTCAACTGTTGTCAAGGGGATGAAAATGTTTCCTATGGACTGGAGTAAATGATGGAGTGAATTAAATAAAGTGGAGAAAATTTATTGTTTATAGTCCAATCAACTTAATTTAGGAATGTAGCCAGGTAGGTAAGGAGGGGGAAATTGGTAGCTTGAGATTTGAACATTTATCATATAAATCAAGCGCTTTCCAACGAGTGGCGAACGATTTCTGTGCGATGAAAACTGCGGAAGTTCCATTCTCCTAGCAACGGCTGGGTTGTACGCGAACATCATTAGAAATTGTGACATCAACTTTTGCGTGACGGAAATTTTTGGTTGACCCCCCAGAGAAAAGACATATCCATGTCAAAATCGAACTCATGTGAAAATGTTAAGTGCCGGGAAATGAGATTGAACTTAATGTATTTTTGACATTTTATGTCTTGGCTCTGGCACATAACTCGAAAACCGTTACCAAATTTGTTACCAAATATTCTGATGATTTCCGCTTACAACCGAGTCGTTGCTAGGGAAATGGTACTTCGTCGTTTTTCATCCCACACAATTCGTTGACCATTCGTTCGAAAGCTCTCGATTTATTTAACCATATTATGTTAACTACTGCGAAGTGCGTGGCCAACAAGCTGAGTTATGAGCATGGTTATATGAATAATTGTTTACACACAGGTGATCATTTTCAATAATTGATATTGTGAACATGATTGCAACTGCTTGTTATTTTCTGATGATTTCATTGAGCTGGTGTTTCGATGATTTGATCCATAGCAGGTGATCCAAATATTGCGAGAACGGTTTGATTTGTGAAGAGGTGGTTAAATCATTTTAATAGGTACTTTCTATGCTTTACACTATAGGAAGCTGATATTTCGTATGTAGCCTCTTTAGGACATTTACTTGACCATGCTCAGGGTCCGGATCAGATGAGTGGCTCTTCTAGCTAATTTCTATGCTTTACACTCTAGGAAGCTGTAATTTCGTATGTAGCCTCTTTAGGACATTTACTTGACGATGCCCGGGGTCCGGATCAGATGAGTGGCTCTTAAAGCTATTTACTGTACTTTATACTCTAGGAAGCTGTAATTTCGTATGTAGCCTCTTTGGGACATTTACTTGACGATGCCTGGGGTCCAGATCAGCTGAGTGGATCTTAGACCTTGCATGCGAGTCTGCAACTAATGACATAAAATGTCCCAATGTGCTGCAGACTCGTATGCAAGCGTTTCTTCATACACTAAATAAGCAGCAACATTGCTGAAGCGAAATGATGAGACCGACAACTCAAACGGATCCAGCCAATTTAAATAGTTTTTTAATTACCGGGAAGCCCAAATTACATTACTAATTT
Organism: Adelphocoris suturalis; assembly: GCA_030762985.1. Lineage (NCBI taxonomy): Eukaryota > Metazoa > Arthropoda > Insecta > Hemiptera > Miridae > Adelphocoris > Adelphocoris suturalis. The sequence continues at coordinate 10,107,462 of CM061046.1, forward strand.
TAGTACATTTTCAAATTAACAAAAACAGTTGTACTTCATAATACAATTTAAATTATCATGTAAACTTTGCTTCCCGTTTAATGAATAAATAAATTTAGTTCACACACGTTTCCGAGCACTTGAGAATTTCACATAGGCAATTCAGTGGAATGACGCAATGAGGATTAGTTATTACCCATGTAAATAAACCTTTAGGGTAGAAAGATGATGTCTACGTATTTTATTTCAAGTGACATCATACAGCATCACAAAGTAGGTAGGTAGGTATCAATTTTCTTAATATTGTGGTTCCCAAGTGAAAATGGATCTCCAAAATTCGGCTTTATCCATGCACAAAGGGAGTTGGTTTTCAAACATCATCTTTCCGTTTACAAGCTTATACGCCAGAGCACAATAAACTTTATCGTCCCAGAAGGAAAAAGTGTAGAGTGGTCCCGATATAGCTTCTCTTTCCTGTGGAATAATGAAAAAATACTCATTAATTATCATACCAATGAGAGACTGATTAACCCAGTGACAATATATAGCATTTCCAGGTCAAAAACAACTTTTAAAAACCAAATTAAACTTTATCCAAACCAAAGTAAACATCCTGACCAAATTAAACCTTTTCCAAACCAAAGTAAACTTTATCCAAACCAATTAAAATTTTTTCCAAACCAAATTAAACCTTTTCCCAACCAATGTAAACTATCCAAACCAAGTCAACCTTTATCCAAACCAAATTGAACCTTTTCCAAACCCAAGTAAACTTTATCCAAACCGAATTAATCTTTTCCAAACCAAAGTAAACTTTATCCAGACCAAATTAAAATATATCCAAACCAAATTAAACGTTATCGAAATCAAGTTAAACTTTATTTAAACCAAATTAACCTTTTCCAAACCAAAGTAAACTTTACCAGACCAAATCAAACTTTATCCAAACCAAATTAAACTTTATCCAAACCAAATTAAACCTTTTGCAAACCAAATCAAACCTTTTCCAAACCAAAGTAAACTTTATCCAAACCAAATTGAACCTTTTGCGAACCAAAGTAAACTTTATCCAAACCAAATCAAACCTTTTCCAAACTTAAGTAAACTTTATCCAGACCAAATTAAACTTTATCCAAACCAAATTAAACGTTATCGAAATCAAGTTAAACTTTATCCAAACCAAATTAAACCTTTCCAAACCAAAGTAAACTTTATCCAAACTAAGTTAAGCTGTTTCCAAACCAAATTAAAACTTTTCCAAACCAAATTAAAACTTTTCCAAACCAAGTTCAAACCTTTTCCAAACCAAGTTAAACTTTTTTTTTTCAATCACCAAAAACTCAAAAAATGATCAGCATGATATTGACTGACTTAGAATGTTGTGCGTTGGAAAATGTTGTGTATGGTGACTTCAAATTTTATGAACGTATGTAGACTTGAAAAAAAGAAAGAAAAAAAAAAACCCTTTCGATTGACAAGCTTGGAAAACTAGGTTTTTTTAAATCTACTTTTATACCTAACTTTCATCTAACAGAATTGAGGGTCCCCGGAAAGTTTGTCGAATTATACTATCCCGAAAACAGTACACATTCCTGATAACCTTAATTCACTGTTGTAAAAAAGTTACCCTATTATGCAAGCTTGTCACGCATTTCAAGTCACCATACACAACATTTTCCGAAACACAACATTTTAAGTCAGTTTATACTCATGCTGGTCATTTTAAGCGTTTTCAGTTATTGAAAGAAAAAAAATTAATTTGGTTTGGAAAAAGTTTAATTTGGTTTGGAAAAGGTTTAATTTGGTCTGGAAAAGGTTGTAAATTATTACAGAAAGGTTTATTATTGACGTGTTTTATATATCTTTAGGATAACGTTACAAGATAGAAAAACACGAATGAAGGACAAAACATTCAAATGGAGGACGAATTTTTCATGATTGTAAAAAATCATAAATAACTTCAAATTTATTGAAACATTAATAAACATCCAATATGAAAGCACATTAAAAGCGAAAAAATATCAAAAATATTAGTACCTAACTGAGCGATCTTGACTAATTGCGATGGCGAGTTCTCATTTATAAATTGGGCTACCTTGTGAAGTCAGAAAGAACAACTAGATTGCCAAAAGTTTGGATCGTATATAATGTTTGTGAACATCAGAGTCAGAACAGTCAATAGAACGACATTGGAACATTTGAGAGCCATAAATTGAGTATTTGAACAAGGAAAATGAAATGAATAAGTTCCACCCTGATTACGGTGGCAAAATGACCCAATGGCGATTAGAGGGGGAGGCTCATGTCAATGAGTCTCCTGTCCCTTTCGAATGTCTCCCCGTTATGATGAACACAAACAACGCTGAGCCTCATAACCCCCGCCTGCCCATTGGCTCGCGGGGTTCCAGGGGAAGCGCTCGGGGGTGCCCCAGGCAGGGGCCTCGGCCATCCTCTCCCTCTTCTCCATCCTCATCTTCCTTTCCCTCATCCTATTCCACGACCCCTGTAAATGCCCACCAGTGTGCCCATTGTGAGAGAGCCTTCAGCTCCAAGCGTGGCCTCAGTGCCCATGTCTGGCAGAAGTATCCTGTACAGGCCAACGCTGCAATTGACGTAGAGTGAGAGCGGCCCAGGTATGCTGCTGAGGATTTGCGGCGAATGGCAGCAGAGGAGGCAGAAGCAGTGCGTAATGGGGTATGTCATATAAATGTTAATTTGCAGCAACGTTTTCCCTTGCGCACACTTCCTGCCATTCAATCTCTTCGCCTGAGGCCCCACTACAAGCGGCTTGTCCAGGATGCGATCCTGACAAATAGCAGTGGGACCTCTCCCCCATCTCCTACAGGCATGGGGCAGCAGCCCTCCTTTCAGCAATCCTCCCCCGGGACCTCCGGTCTTCTTGTATTGAGGCTCGGGGAGCAGGCAGGCCGAATTGAAGGTAATGAGAGCGGCTACCTGCAGCAACTGGTGAGGCGGGCTGTTGAGGGGCCTGATGGCTTGGAAGACGAGGTCACGGCCTATGTAAAGAGGATCTTCCCACAGGTTGACGAAGTGACCGTGGCAGGGCATTAGGGAGGGGTTCCTCCTACTTCAGTGCCTCGAGGAGGTCGTAGAGCAGCAAAACAAGAGAGAAGGCAGGAATATCAGAGGGTGCGGAGGTTGTGGAGGTAGCATCCGGCTCGTGTCGCTGCCGATGTACTGGAGGGAGCTGGGGATGAAAAAGTTTTGCCCCTTCTCCAGGTGTTTGTGGACTATTGGGAACCACTCATGAGTGCTCACAGCCACAACCCTAGTGATCCCGTGGTGCCCCCAGCTTCCACCAGGGATTCCTTGCGCAGCATTATGTGCAAGCCGGTGCTTCATGACGAGGCACATAAGTGCCGTGTCAAAAACTCCACTTCTGCTGGCACGATGGAATTTCCGCCCGACGCTGGAATAAAGCTCCAAAGAATGTTAGGCTGCTCATCCTCAACCTGTTGCTACTATCTGGAAGACCCCCAAAAGCGTTGACCCGTGCCTGAACAATTTTCATCCCAAAGAAAGGGGGAAGTGGGCCTGGAGACTACCGCCCGATTTCAATATCGTCGGTAGTGTTACGCCACTTTCAAAAGATTCTGGCATCTCGCTTCCACGTGGCTGGTGTCATTGGTGACGTCCAGAGAGCATTTCTGCCAGCGGATGGCACAGTGGAGAACCTAACAGTTCTCCAAACTGTCATTTTGCTGGCCCGCATCAAGAAACGGCAGCTCCATCTTGCCGCTCTGGACGTCGCTAAGGCTTTTGACACTGTAAGCCATTTTGCCCTGACCGATTGTCTTCGTGGTGTCGGGGCACCTGCGTGTTTAAGTGAGCACCTCCTCTTCAACCTGGTCGTGGATACAGCCTTGGGTAAGCTGCCAGATGAAATAGGGTTTGATCTCGCCCCTGGGGTGCGAGTAGGTGCATTGGATTTTACCAATGATGTCATCCTACTCGCAGAAACCCGCGAGGGCTTGCAGATCGCCCTCACCACCTTTGCTGAGCAGCTAGCCAGGTGTGGTCTAGTGGTCAAACCTTCTAAGTGTAGTCTCCTTGGTCCCGTCTGGCCACCAACATAAGGTGAAGTGGTGGATGAGGAGTGCTTTGTCTTAGGCCAGACACCCATCCCCGCCCGATCCGTGTTGGAGGTCTGGCGGTAGCTTGGGGTCAACTTCATGGGTGTGGTCACTATAGCCGCAAGCCATGTGAACCTTAGTGGAGCATTAGCTTGTGTCACTAAGGATCCATTGAAGCCTCAGCAGAAGCTGTGCCTCCGTTGCACGTACTTACTGCCAAAGCTAACCTATGGGTTAGTCTTTGGCAGGCTTACTGCGGGGAGGCTGCTTGAGTTAGATCTATAGTTTGCTCTGCTATGGGCTCTTGGCTAGGCTTTCCACCTGGTGTCCCAAGTGCTTACATCCACGCACCGGTCAAGGCCGGTGGGCTCGGTATTGTCTCTCTTTCTGCTAGCATCCCATCTTCCTCGCATCCCGCCTCGCCAGATCCTTCAGGTAGGCACTCTGATAACCAACAATATTGCCCGACTGCTCCCCGAGCCTCAATACTTCAGTCTTCAAGTCTGAAAGAAGACAGGAGGTCACGGGGGAGGATAGCTTAATGGCGGGAGGTTGTCCCACGTCTGCCGGAGATGCAGGAGAGGCCCCACTGCTATTTGCCAGGATTGCATCCTGGACAAGCTGTTCGTAGTGGGGCTTCAGGGGAAGAGATAGAATGGCAGAAAGCGTGAGCATGGGAAAACGGGCTTGCAAGAAAACATTTATATTGCATACCCCATTACACACTGCTTCCATCTGCTACCATTTGCCGCAAATCCTCAGAACCATACCTAATCCACTCTCGCTCTATATCAATTCCTCTATTTTTGAAAACGATGTAACAATATAGTACGATAATTTATGAAAATTCGCTCACACAATCAAGCTGGATGACTGGAACTTTGCCATAAAATTGCTATTTATTGTTTGCTCGATACAAATTTTTGAATTTCAGTCCATTCATGCAACCTTGGAAGTTTCAAATTTACTGTAGGTGAAAGGGTTAAATCGAAGGGGGGGGGGGGATGTATTTCCGAGGAATCGTAACACTTTTTAATTTTTCAAGGTTTAAGGCGCACCTCAACCAGAAGGGTCATTAGCAGCATTGAGCAAGGTGTCCAAAGGGACACTGCAAGTGGCACGATTCTAACTAAGGAGAGCCATGTTGCCATCTTTGACCAATAAGGAGCGCCATCTCAGACTCCATCGGCACTCAGGAAGGGGAAAAAAATTAGGGGTACAGTTATAACCACCGTTTAGCCCCTCGAACCGATAAAAAAAACCCAAAAATAAAATAATACAACTAAGACTAGATGGAGATTTGGCTAATAAAAATACATGTTATTATATATATACATCCCTCCTCATGCTTTGTAAGTGATTTATATTCGTAAATAAACTTATTGTGAAGTGATTCGCGTTAGAACTGCTCAAAAATTGTTACTTAGTGATTTTCTTTGTTGGATAAACTAAAACACTTGCCTTCCATGTGGTGAGAATGGTAAGCCGGGTGTGTGACATTTTCTCAACGGATTTCAATTTGATTTGAATATTTTCATAACTGGGGTAGCAAACCATTGTTTTAATTGTTCCTGGGGTAGCAACCCATTGTTTTGATTGTTCCTGGGGAAGCAACCCATTGTTTTAATTGTTCCTGGAGTAGCGACCCATTGATTTAATGTTTTAATGGTTCATTGTTCAATTGGGGTAGCCCCATTGTTTTATTTGTTTCTGGGGTGGCAACCCTTTGTTTTACTTGTTCCTGGGGATGCAATCATTGTTTTACTAGTCAATGGGAGCTAGATATTGAACAGATTGTAAATGAAAATAGTTTTATACTTACCTTGTTCAGCAAAAAGTGAAATAAAACTATGACTATAAAAATATATCACAGATCGGATATCACAGTTCGTATTGGAGCTCAGCGGCTCACAGGTACAACAGGGATCGGACCTTGTATGGTCGGAATGAAACGTCAACCCACTGAGGGGGCTGATGCTGGACTCGGTAGTCCGCAAGGGCTGGGCAATCCTCCAGGAAGTGGCGGATGGACAGATCACCTCCCCCACACAACAATACGAGCTTCTGCACTAAGCAGATGTCTGTGAGTAAGACGGGTATGGCCAGTGGCAACCCGGTTGACCACTATTCGATCCCTCCTTGGAAGTTGGGTTACGAAAGGGCCCACCGGGCACAATTCCTGAAGGACACCAAATAGACCAGTGACCTAACCCTGCCATTGCTCATGCCAGATGGAATTGGCTTTATGTCGCATGTAGGAGATTTGATCTTCAATGCGAATAGGCAACATATCAATGGAGTTATCACCAATGGCTCTCCTTGAAAGGGCATCTGCACACTCATAGCCATGAAACCCCAAATGATTGAACCCAATGTTGAGGCTTGGTGTAGCAATACACGTCGTCTTTGTATTAAGGGATCATCAGAATATGAGTCTCTAATCGCCTCGATGGTACTTAGTGTATCGCTGCAGATCACATAATCCCCAGCTCCCAAAAAATGGCAGTGTCCAACAGCCAGTTTCACTGCCCTCAGCTCTGCTGTGAACACAGACGCAACTGGTGGTAGGCGTCTAGTGACTTGGAAGTTGGGGCTCCTTATAGAGAGGCCAACAGCGTCAGGTGTCTTTGAGCCATCAGTGAATATAAGAGTGTGTCCAGCATATCGCTGGGTTGCCTCAGTCTGAGGATGTGTGGGGGTGTATTGCCCTTGACCCCGACCTTCATGCGAAGGTCAACACGCATCCTAGACAAGGTACAAGGAGGGACTGCATATCGAACCAAAGGGAATCTCTCTATGCTATCTTTTGGTTTTTTTTTTTCTCTTTTTTTAATTCTTATCAGAAGTATATATATATATATATATATATATATATATATATATATATATATATATATATAAAGAATACCATGGACAAATTTCATTTTGGTCCACAACAAATTTACAACATGGATGAATCTGGGTTTTAAACAGTACCCAATAAACTGCGAAAGCATGTGGTTCCAAAAGGTAAAAGGGACGTTCGAAAAACTGGGGCCGCTGAGCAGGGCCCGGCTGTCACTGTTGTCTGTGCCATGAATGCGATGGGCCACCATATTCCACCTTTATTCATTTATAAACGTAAAAAAATAAACCGTCTTCTAATCAAAGGAGGGCTAGTGGGATGTGACATGAGTGTCACTGATAAAGGATATATGACTATTCCTACGTTCGTGAAGTGGCTCAAACATTTCAAGAAAAATTCGTGCACTAATGAGAACAAACCGTCTTTGTTGATACTCGTCAACCATGTATTGCACACATCTCTTGAGGCAGTGACCTATGCTATTGTTAAAAACATCCACTTTCTCACTTTGCCTCCTCATAGTAGCCATAAAACACAGCCCTTAGAGCGAAGTTTCTTTGTGCCGGCCAAAACATATTATGATGCTGCGATTGACGTCAGGGATAATGCCCATGCAGGTGAAGTTTTCAACATCTCCTGTGTAGCAGCAGCTTTCAAACAAGCTTTTGAGAAGGCGGGCACTATTGAGAATGCCCTAAATGAGTTCAGAGTTACAGGAATTTACCCACTGGATGTCAACAAAGTCACAGATGCTGACTTCCTTCCTGCTGCAGTGACAGACCAGGACCCACCTAATTTTGAAGAAGGGGAAGAGTTGGAGGACGAAGATGACCGATTGATGATAGAGTTCAACCAACCACATCAGAACACGGATGTAATGGATAATGGAAATGTTCTTAATTATGTGCCTCCTGCTTCAAAACCTTCTACATCCTCCATCCATCCATTCGCCGCTGTAGACAGTAATTCTGAAGAAGGTGCAACTCAACTTCTTGCTGATGAGGCTTCACAGACGGCTTTCTTGCCTACACCTATTGCCTCTCTGCCCACTACGAGGACTCAGCAACAAGTCAAAATTCCAGAAGAAATAATTCCTCTTCCCGAAATTCAAATCAGAAAGAAGTGATCTGGGATAGGACTAAAGTCTGTTCTGTTGACCTCAACTCCCCACAAAGAAAAACTTGAATAGCAAGTGAACGAATAAGCAAAAAATGTCGCAGATAATGAAAAACGTTTGATGGAAAAGAAAATTAAAGAAAAAACTGTTTCCTCCTGAAGAAAAGAAAAATCTGAACAAGAATAAGGAAGAGTGGTCATGCACCTCAGAGTCTGAGGGTGAAATGTCCCTACACAATAGTGACAACGACCTTGATATTGAATCCTTGATGGCTGGAACTGATTCTGATGAAGAACACAAGCAAGAAAACCTTCGAGAAGAGAAACCAGTCATGCAGCATGACCCCATGAGCGAAGTTTTGAAGAAATCTTCGACATTTCAGTCGCTATTGATCGTGTGAAGAAATTTTAGTTTACGATTTTGATAGACAAACATGGAATCAAATTATTAAAAATAATTAGGAGGTACTCTTACTTCCATAAGAGCAGTTCAATCTGAATTCGGACAATGTTTCATGCAAATATTACCGATTTTTACAACTAGCGAACGGCATTATTTCGATTTTTGACTGATTTTTCAACTTTGAAATTTTCGAAAACTTGATACATATTCTTATAGGAATTTTTACGCCGATTCCGAATATACCACATGTTAGTATGCTGAAAAAATTATTTCGCACAACGAATCGCAAAAAACAGGCTATTTTGAAATTTTTGACTACATTTTTGAAAATTTCAACCTGAAGATGTAATCCGATCATGCTGGCCAACGAACTTGAACTTTCGTTTTGTGCCCTTAACATTTTAAAATTTGTTTGAAGTTTTTAGCACACGGACAGTTATCGTCTGGAAACACATACATATATACATAGAAAGTTCCAGTCATGCAGCATGATCGTATGAGCGAATTTTCATAAACGGTTGTATTACATTTAAATGTTAAATTCTGTTGAAATTTGAGCACGTTGGGGACAAATTAAAATTTCATTATACATTTTATAGCAAATTAACTTTTTGTCAGTAATATTCCAATTAACAAACGATTTTGTGGATTTTTACGATTTTTTCAAGTGTTCCTATCGATTTTTAGCTTATTTTAATGAAATTCAAGTACATTTTTCAGTACAGTTTTGTGCTTAAATTTTTAAATGTCCTAGTTCATGTTCGATTAATTTTTTCGAGTAGCATTCTGCTAAAAAATAGAAATTTGTTAATTTTTAGCAGTTTTTGCCTTTTTTAGTGATTTCTCAAGTACATTTTTTGAAATTTGACCAATTTAATGTGCTCAAAAAGTGTTGTCCAACGAACTCATCCTTTCTTTTGAAATGCTTGATTTTTTGGCGAAAGAACGAAGTTTTTATCTCAATTCTATCGAGAGTTATCGTCTGGAATGATACATATATATATACATATAAAAAAGCGTTAAAATCCTATAATCATTTCAGAATGCCTCAAAACAGATTTCGATGAAGAAAATTTTTGAAAATTTTTATTTTAAAATTTTTGGAGCCATCGCAATAGCTTTATTTTCTAAGAAAATTCGCTAAAATGCGTTAAACTTCAGAATATGATTCACAATAGTCTGAAACGGATTTCTGCATAAAAAATTTTCAACAATTCACATTCTACAAATTTTGAGGCGAGAGCAATTGCTCAATTTTCTTCAAAAATTCACTAAAATGTGAGTTTGCTGTCAACTGATGACTATGCCATTATTAAAGTTCATGGAAAGTCAAAGGGCTCTTTCCGCCTTTATGTGGGCAAGTTCCTTGTCCCTAGCACTCAAGGGTACGAAGTCATGTTCTTCAAGCGGTATCCTCAAAAGTACTTATTCCCAGAAACAGATGAAGAAGCATTCGTCGACAAAAAAGACGTTGTCCTCAAGCTATCTGAGCCAATCCAGTCTCATCATGCCAGGTTCCACAGGTTGATAAGTTTCCCAGACGATCTGTCGGATTTCACTCTGTACCTACTGACTTTCTTGTTGCTACGTTGGTACCAATTGACCTGCTCAATTATTTCCTATTTTTTTACCAAGCCCTATTGGCTAAGTTTCAGTCAAGTTTTTCACTGCTTGATACGGATTTCCTAATTTTTTTGTACTTTACTTAGTCATTTTTTTAGCAAACTACCTATCTTAAATTTTTTTACTAAGTCATTTTTTTTTTTTTTTTTCTACAAAAATTTGGAAACGTGTTGATATATCACATTTTATAAACCAAAACTGTATGATTACAGTGTGTATCTACAAGAATAAAGTGTTTAAATATTGGTTTTGAATTAGAGTTTATTTTTCAATATGGAAGAATAACTGGGGCTAATCTCCCCTTGCGGAAACAAGCCCCATTGGCGCAGATATTAGCCCCACTGAATGGGGAATTTTTTTTCCTAACTCGATGTTTTCAAAAAATTTGATTGGAAACGTTTGGAGTTGTTATAGAATGATAAATAAATGTATAATCTTTACACCCTATAGCAGAAACTTGAGAAAATAACAAGATTGTGTTGAATATGGTCTGAAAACATGAAATTGCGGAGAGTAACCCCTACTTACCTCATACATGACATGTTCCTTATCTCTCGCTTTATATGCTTTGGTGAGGGCAGGCTCATTTATTTGAGCCACAGCTAACTTCAAATTTTCTTCCACTTGTTTCCTGTAACCTTTAGGTAGATCCTTGAAATCAACCTGTACATTCTGTAAATGATAGTTGAGTTTGTAGTTCAATGTTCATTGTACACACATTGCGTGTATTATATAATAATGCTACTCGCTGCCTTTCAGCTTACTTTTGAAATGAAGAAATACTCTAATATTCAAGAAACTAAACGATATGATAGTCCTCTAAACTGTTTTTACAACATTGTTTCATGATTTTGTTGAATATTTCATGAAAGGTTTCATAGCTTTTATTGTTGGTATGGTTGGTATTGTAATTTTGGTAGTTTTCGTCAGCGCAAAAAAGTAACAAGAACACAATGTAAAATTCGCTTGTTATGATGCAGAGGTCCTTTAATCATAATAAGGGTTGGTTCGCACTTCAGTCACTCTGGGCTGACGATAACGATGAGAACGAAACCCTTCTCCTTCAGTTGTATTGTTGGTTGCAACATCTCATGGTACCTACATTAAGTTACAGTCTATGTTACCTTAATTCCTACTCTGATAACTCACCACATCTCTGCATCTAGCTGCATTGATATTGGTGAACAGACAAACTCTTGTAAATATGTGATTTTTAGTGAATTTTACTTTAGCAGAGTTAGTTATTTTTATAAGTGAAATTAGCACAACTATCTTTGATAGATTTTAGAGGCGAAGTGATTTTATTTGTTGACAACACAACATAATAATCAACATGTGAATATAACACATTTAACTAAATAAATTTATATTGGAGTGTCAGTTTGTATAAACAACACGTCCCCTCAAACTGGCAACTCCAAGTTCACTTGTGAAAAAATGATGTTTTGCTCCAGGCAACCCTTTTGTCAACACATCAGCAATCATGGATTCGGTTGACAGATAATGAAGGTGCATTGTGTGATATGAACATTGTCTTAGGAATTGATAAGGGATGTTGTTGTGTTTCGTGTCCAAATGCTGTGTCTGATTCTTGGTTAGATAGTTTGCTTCTGGGCTGTTCATTGCATCTGTCACGGATTTGTCCGCAACTTTTTGCATTTATTTGAAAACGATTCTCAATGTCCACATCCTCATCCGCCAATGTACAATTCTGCGGTTGAACTGGCTTATAAAATTTCCGTGGTCTACCAGGATTTCCAGACCGAATGATCCGAGGCCTTCCCCTCCCTCGGCTGGAAACTACTGGCTGCTCATCGTTGGTAGTGGATGTTATCGGGCCAGGTTCTTCATCAGCTGTGTCATATTCATCAGCGTCTTCTAAATTTTGTTGTAGATTATCTCCTTCTTGTCCGTTTCTTGAATTTGTCTTCTTCAGTGGTATTGTAATTGATTTACTTTCAGTTGCTTCTTTCTTCAATTTCGTTTCGAATTCTTCATATTGATTTTCTTTCTGAAATTCATCCAGGAACCTTACATCTCTTGTTTCAGTTATTCTTCTTTCTTCTTCCAAAAATATTCTGTACGCTTTACATCTTTCCGAATAACCAAGAAAAATACACGATTTCCCTCGTGGCTGAAATTTTCCTTTGGTTGGTGATTTATCAAGAGCAACGCCCTTGCAACCAAATGTTCTAAAATGGGTTAGAATAGGGGGTTTACCTGTCCACATTTCAAATGGTGTTTTTCCATCCAAACTTCTTGAAGGACACCTGTTCCGAACATGATTTGCAGTAAAAATGGCTTCTGCCCAGAATGATGGTGGCAGTCCTGACTGGATCAGCATACATCTCGCAGTTTCAACAAGCGACCGGTTTTTTCGTTCTGCTATACCGTTTTGTTCTGGAGTGTGTGTCACAGTCAATCTTCTGCCTATTCCTGCTTTATCTAAAAATTCATCAAATGCTTTATTTTTATATTCGCTTCCATTATCTGATTGTACAAATTTTATACGACCCCCTTTTTGATTTTCAACTAAATTTTTATATTTTATAAATTCATTTAGAACGTCACTTTTGTTTTTCACAAATCTTACTTCACACCAACGTGTGTGGTCATCAATAAATGTTAAAAAAATAATTTGAACCTTTCTTGGATGATGTTCGCATAGGTCCACAAATGTCTGTATGAATGATTTCCAGAATTTTAGAAGTTCTAAAAGATTTTGTTGGAAATGGCTTCTGTGCCATTTTCCCCATGGCACATACTTTGCAGGTAGATAGTTGTCCACTAAATTCAACTCCTAGTGCCCTACGGTGATTTACGATTTCTCTCATACTTCCTTCATTCAGGTGACCTAAACGTTGATGCCATTCTTCGATATTATTAATGTTTCTTTTTTGTGAAATTACACGGCAATTCTCGATACCTCGTTCTTCAACATAATATAAATTATTTTTACGTTTTGCGGTCAGTATTATTCTGCCTTCATCATTTTGAACTACAGCTTCGTTTTTCGTAAATACTACGGCATGCCCTTTATCAGTTATTTTACTCACTGACATGAGGTTTGTACGTAAGTCAGGTACATGTAGTGTATTATTTAGTGTCATAATTTTTACGTTTTCATCTCTAGTTATAGCTATTCTAACTGTACCTTTACCTTGAATTTTTGTCGATTCATTATTTGCGAGGTTTACTTTTCCATCAGAAATGGGTTCTCGAGACGTGAACGCTTCATCCTCGTTGCACATGTGGGAGCTGCATCCACTGTCCAAGCACCATACTCTGGAGTTGGTTTTCAAAGCGAATTCTTCAGTGAATAAGCTGTTGTCCCTTTCTTCTACTTTTCTTGCCTTTGGTCTGTAATAGCAGGAAGATGGTTTATGACCTCGCCTACTACAGTACGGGCAATTTCGGTTTTCGATTTGCGGCCTATAAGCAGTCCATTCCCTATTCTGATAGTTTTGTTTTTCGTGGTTTTGTCGTTTTTCTGTATGTAATCTATTTTGATAGTTTTCTTTACCTTTAGAAGAATGTAGTCTATAATTATTATTACCCCTCGCTGTCATTGCCTCTAAATTCCAACTATTATCTATTCTAGCATCCCCTTGTTCTGTTATTTTTATTTTCAATATTTCAGGATCTGGCAGTTCATCTCGCGATTCAATGGCGCATCTGAAGTTGTTATAACTATCTGGGAGGCTATAAAGAAGTATTACAGATAACATATCAGGGTGTATTGTGACTTCCATCATTTTTAATTTATCTACTGCGTCAAAAAACTTTGCAAGATGATCCCTAACGTTGCCATCCTCTTTCATTCGATATAAAATTAATTGTTTTAATAAGGTGGCTTTTCTAGCAGGACCTTTGGATTGGTAAATACTTTCTAATTTCAACCATAATTCTCTAGATGTTATACAATCTTTTACTTGTTTAATCTCCGAAGGTGATATTGCTAAAATGATGTCCGCTCGTGCCTTCAAGTCGGTGTCATCCCATTCTTCTGCTGCTTTGATGGTATCAAGATTTCCTTCAATGACGACTGGACGTTTTTTCCTTCCATTGACATATCCGAGTACATCATTCTTGACAAGCAGGGCTTCCATTTGGACTTTCCAAGTGTCAAAATTGTCTTTATTTAGCGTTTCAATTTTTACGCTCATGGTTGGTACTTGATTTATATTTGTACCTATTTATTTTTTACTACTTTTCAGTGGAAGCTTGCTAGGAGCATAACCTCTTGTAAATATGTGATTTTTAGTGAATTTTACTTTAGCAGAGTTAGTTATTTTTATAAGTGAAATTAGCACAACTATCTTTGATAGATTTTAGAGGCGAAGTGATTTTATTTGTTGACAACACAACATAATAATCAACATGTGAATATAACACATTTAACTAAATAAATTTATATTGGAGTGTCAGTTTGTATAAACAACACAAACCACGTCAAAAGATGCAAGTTTTGCATTCGGAGGCATCTGATTGTCCTTAATTTTGGAAACCAAATCATAAGAATTTAGTACAGTATGTTGAGGTTGAAAGTTGATTTTGTATCTAAATAAAATATAGTTTTTTAGCCCATTTGCAAGCTGGAGCATCGATATAAGACACCACCGGTCTCATCGACACTCCTTCCTTATTAATTTTAGGGAGACAAGATAACCTAGGCGCATGAGGGTTCATTTCTACAAAACTTTGAATGTACATATTTTTTAGTAAACTATCTTCTGATTGGTTGACTACTTTTCAAATTAATCTTTGGAATTTTGAAGTTGGGTCAGATGAAAGATTTGAATAATAATTATCTTCTAGATATTTCACAGTTTTCGAAACATATTCTTGCTTATTTAAGATGACGGTGGCATTACCTTTATCTGTTTTGAGGGCAACAATATTTCTCTAGGAAAACTTCTTTTTAGACCAGCTGCAAACAGTCTCCTCCGCCAAACTGGTAGGGAATTTAGGGAAAGAATCAGAGAATCAGAAGGATCCATTTCTATAAAGCTTGGAATTATCCCTTCACACTGTTGAAACCATATTTAGTTATTTTCCACCCTTTCACTTCATCTGACTAGCTATAATCTCCCTTCACTTTGTTTGCACTTAATTGGTTGTACCTCCTGCCCCTTTCCTTCTCTTGAACAATGGGATTCAATCTCCCTTCACCTGTGACTATAAAAGCTGGGTCCTTTCAAATGTGTCTTCAATTATTGTTTGTTAACCGTCGAAATCGATTTAACATTGTAACTCTTCATTTTTCTTGGAAAAAGACAACGTTTTTTCACTAACTTCTGTTTTTTTTCTTTTTTTTTTTTTCATCGAATGATCTGGGGGCTCTAGACTTCATGATTCGTTTTTAGACATTCCAAGGAGACTCCATTCCAAATTTCAGCATCATAAGTTGAATAGCAAAGAAATTAGCTTTGGATGTCAGTCGACTGATCTGGAGGGGACTTCCCTAATCCCTGTCTAATCCCTAATCTAAGTTACTAAAATGAGTATCCTTTGTACAACAATTTACAGTTTCTAATGAGGATGATACGTTCTAGTACAATGGTAAGTACCTACCTGTTCAAATGCTGCGATGCTGGCCAAGAAAGCGCTGCATGCTAAGACGATAGTTGTAGCCCTCATGACAATAGAATGGATCAACTTGAAGATGATTCAATGCTTTTGGAGGATTCCTATAAATATCGATGCATCCATCATGTAATGGGACACAAAAAACTATAAAATTTATATATCGCAACACTAACTCTTTATGGATTCGAATTCTAAAGTAATCATGTAGGTAATTCAGATTCTCTCGTACCAAGAAATAATGGGGTGTCAAATTTAGTTTACGCATTTGAGAAACGACTTCTGTTCGGTGTATATTTTCAAGGATAGATGTTGGATGTTTTAGTTTCTTTTCCACTCATAAATCTAAAATATATAGGAAGGTACGTCGAATTCAGTGCCTAAACACTTTTATTGTAACTTCGAGACTTTTTTTCTTAATTGACCAATTATGACGTTTCACGCTACTTATTGATTCAATCTTTTTCGCTATGGAATTTTTCAAGATTATTTGAAACTTTCCAATGATCTAAACACTCAAGATACGTAAACGAGGAAGCGATGTGCCTTGCCCAACTTTGCACCTTTTTTCAGTACCACCCTTCCACAATTGTTATAATTGGATTTTTAAAAAAGAAGATTAGATATATCAATTTTGAAAGGGTGGAATGGAAAAAAAAAAAAATGATTCAGGAACTCGTAAAC
Organism: Adelphocoris suturalis; assembly: GCA_030762985.1. Taxonomy (NCBI): domain Eukaryota; kingdom Metazoa; phylum Arthropoda; class Insecta; order Hemiptera; family Miridae; genus Adelphocoris; species Adelphocoris suturalis. The sequence continues at coordinate 10,123,792 of CM061046.1, forward strand.
GAGTTCCACTATCTACTTTACAAGCAGATACCTTGTTTCCATAGATATGTCTTTGATTGGGGATTTCATAACGGTTTTCCTCGAGAGTTGTAAACAAATCCTTTAACTTTGGACTGTAGGCGACGAAACGTAGGATAAAGAATTTATTTTATTATTCTTAAAAAGCATACTATACATACTATTAAAGTTATTTCTCCAATACAGACGCTATCATTTTTATGTTCATGATAGCCACTATAATGAGTTGTTGTTATAAGTCGACTGTTGTCAAGGGGATGAAAATGTTTCTTATGGAGTGGAGTAAATTTATTGTTTATAGTCCAATCAACTTAATTTAGGAATGTAGCCAGGTAGGTAAGGAGGGAGAAATTGGTAGCTTGAGATGTGAACATTTATCACATAAATCAAGCGCTTTCCAACGAGTGGCGAACGATTTCTGTGAGATGAAAACTGCGGAAGTTCCATTCTCCTAGCAACGGCTGGGTTGTACGTGAACATCATTAGAAATTGTGACATCAACTTTCGCGTGACGGAAATTTTTGGTTGACCCCCCAGAGAAAAGACATAATATCCATGTCAAAATCGAACTCATGTGAAAATGTTAAGTGCCCGGAAATGAGATTGAACTAAATGTATTTTTTTCATTTACCGGGAAGCCCAAATTACATTATTAATTTTAGTACATTTTCAAATTAACAAAAACAGTTGTACTTCATAATACAATTTAGATTATAACTGTTTTTGTTAAAATAATACAAGCAGAATTAATCATGTAAACTGGGCTTCCCGTTTAATGAATAAATAAATTTAGTTCACACACGTTTCCGAGCACTTGAGAATTTTACATAGGCAATTCAGTGGAATGACGCAATGAGGATTAGTTATTACCCACGTAAATAAACCGTTAGGGTAGAAAGATGATGTCTACGAATTTTACTTCAAGTAACATCATACAGCATCACAATGTAGTTAGGTAGGTATCAATTTTCTTAATATTGTGGTATCAGGTCTTGGAGAAAGGATGGAATAGGATTTCGCAGCATATGTTCCAACATGGATCTGAAACCTTCGTCTTGCTCATAGCATGAAGTGAGTTCCTCTATAATCTTCATCTTTCCTTTTACAAGCTCATACACAAGAGCACAATAATCTTTATCGTCCCAGAAAGAAAAAGAGTAGGATTTTCCGCCTATGTCCTGTGGAATAATGAAAGAATACTCATTAATTATCGTACCAATGAGAGAATGATTAATCCAGTGACAATATATAGCATTTCCAGACCAAAAACCACTTTTTCAAAACCAAATTAAACTTTATCCAAACAAAAGTAATCATCCTGACCAAATTAAACCTCTTCCAAACCAAAGTAAACTTTATCCAAACCATTGAACCTTTTCCAAACCAAAGTAAACTTTATCCAAACTAAATCAAACCTTTCCCAAACCTAAGTAAACTTTATCCAGACCAAATTAAACTTTGTCCAAACCAAATTAAAGGTTATCGAAATCAAGTTAAACTTTATCCAAACCACATTAAACCTTTCCCAAACCAAAGTAAACTTTATCCAAACGACGTTAAACTTTTTTCTAACCAAATTAAACCTTTTCCAAACCAAATTTAACCTTTTCCAAACCAAAGTAAACTTTATCCAAACCAAATTAAACCTTTTCCAAACCAAATTAAACCTTTTCCAAACCAAATTAAACTTTATCCAAACCAAATTAAAAGTTATCGAAATCAAGTTAAACTTTATCCAAACCAAATTAAACCTTTTCCAAACCAAAGTAAACTTTATCCAAACCAAATTAAACCTTTTCCAAACCAAAGTAAACTTTATCCAAACCAAATTAAACCTTTTCCAAACCAAAGTAAACTTTTTTTTTTCTCACCAAAAACTCAAAAAATGATCAGCATGATATTAACTGACTTAGAATGTTGTGCGTTGGAAAATGTATGATGTATGTATGACTTCAAATGTTATAAACGCATGTAGACTTAAAAAAAGAAAAAAAAAACCCTCGAATGACAAGCTTGCAAAACTAGGTTTTTTTAAATCTACTTTTGACATGGATATGTCTTTGCTCTGAGGGGTCAACCAAAAATTTCTGTCACGCAATAAATATGTCACAATTTCTAATTATTTTCACGTACAACCAATCTGTTGCTAGGGGAATGGAACTTCCGTATTTTTCATCGCACAGAAATCGTTCTCCACTCGTTGGAAAGTGCTTGATTTAAATGTGATAAATGTTCACATCTCAAGCTATCAATTTCCCCCTCTTACGTACCTGGCTACATTCCTAAACTAAGTTGATTGGACTATAAACAATTTTAATAAGCCGGTTACAATATTCTTAACGTAAAGCAATATTATCAATTACTCCACTCCATAGGAAACATTATCATCCTCTTAACAACAGTCGACTGTAAACAACAACTCATTGTAGTGGCTTTTCTCCACAGTTATTTTCAATATTTCTATAAGTAAACCGTTGTTTTGTTGGAATTAGCCGGGATGCGGCCCAGGGAAAATAAATGAAATTATTTCATTTATTGTTTTATTTGATAACGTTTCGTCCTCTTACTGAGGACATCTTCAGATCTTGGTGTGTCCAGGAAAAAATTTATAAACATCCGAATATAACGGATTTGACAAATAAAACAGTGGCTTACCATGTCAACTCAAAGTCAAGAAAGCGAGATCTGAAGATGTCAACAGTAAGAGAACGACACGTTATCAAATAAAACAATAAATGATATAATTTCATTTATTAATGAAAAATCAGGCTATCATGAACATAAAAATGATAGCGCCTGTATTGGAGAAATAACTTTAATAGTATGTATAGTATGCTTATTGTGTCTCCAAGAATAATATAATAAATTCTTTATCCTACATTTCGTCGCCTTTAGTCCAAAGTTAAAGGATTTTTTTACAACTCTCGAGGACAACTGTTATGAAATCCCCAATCAAAGACATATCCATGTAACATGGTATCTGCTTGTAAAGCAGATAGTGGAACTCGTTTACGAGTTTATAAGTAGGTATGTTTTTCTCCTAGCCTCTTCTTTTTATATCTAACTTTCATCTAACAAAATTAAGGGTACCCGGAAAGTTTGTCGAATTATACTATCCCGAAAACGCTACACTTTCCGGAGACCCTTAATTCACTGTTGTAAAAAAGTTACCCTATTATGCAAGCTTGTCACGCAAAGTTTTTTTTTCCAAGTCCAGACTCGTCCATAACACCACATTTCAAATCACCATACACAACATTTTCCAAAACACAACATTTCAAGTCAGTTTATACTCATGCTGGTCATTTTAAGCGTTTTCAGTGATTGAAAAAAGAAAATTTAATTTGGTTTGGAATAAGTTTAATTTGGTTTGGAAAAGGTTTAATTTGGTCTGGAAAAGGTTGTAAACAATTACAGAAAGGTTCATTATTGACGTGTTTTATATATCTTTGGGATAGGATTACCAGATAGAAAAACATGAATGGAGGACAAAACATTCAAATGGACGACGAATTTTTCATGATTGTAAAAAATCATAAATAACTTCAAATTTATAAAAACATATATAAACATCCAATATTAAAGCACATCAAAAGCGAAAAAATATCAAAAATATTAGTACCTACATAACTGAGCGATCTCGACTAACTGCGATCGCGAGTTCTTTTTTATAAATTGGGCTAACTTATGAAGTCGGAAAAAACAACTAGATTGCCACTAGTATAGATCGTATATAATGTTTGTGAACATCAGAGTCAGAACAGTCAATAGAACGACATTGGAACATTTGAGAGCCATAAATTGAGTATTTGAACGAGGAAAATGAAATGAATAGTATGAAACAAGGGTGGCAAAATGACCCAATGGCGATTAGGGGGGAGGCTCATGTCAATGAGTCTCCTATCCCTTTCGAATGTCTCCCCGTTATGATGAACTCAAACAACGCTGAGCCTCGCAACCCCCGCCTGCCCATTGGCTCGCGGGGTTCCAGGGGAAGCGCTTGGGGGTGCCCCAGGCAGGGGCCTCGGCCATCCTCTCCCTCTTCTTCATCCTCATCTTCGTATCCCTCATCCTCTTCCACGACCCCTGTAAATGCCCACCAGTGTGCCCATTGTGAGAGAGCCTTCAGCTCCAAGCGTGGCCTCAGTGCCCATGTCTGGCAGAAGCATCCTGTACAGGCCAACGCTGCAATTGACATAGAGCGAGAGCGGCCCAGGTATGCTTCTGAGATTTGCGGCAAATGGCAGCAGAGGAGGCAGAAGCAGTGCGTAATGGGGTACGGCATATAAATGTTTATTTGCAGCAACGTTTCCCATGCGCACGCTTCCTGCCATTCAATATCTTCGCCTGAGGCCCCACTACAAGCAGCTTGTCCAGGATACGATCCTGACAAATAGCAGTGGAGCCTCTCCCGCATCTCTGGCAGACGTGGGACAACCTCCCGCCATTCAGCTATCCTCCCCCGTGACCTCCGGTCTTCATTCAGACAGACTTGAAGACTGAAGTATTGAGGCTCGGGGAGCAGTCGGGCAATATTGTTGGTTATGAGAGTGCCTACCTGCAGGATCTGTTGAGGCGGGCTGGCGGCGTAACGATGGGATGCTAGCAGAAAGAGAGACAATACCGAGCCCACCGGCCTTGACCAGTGCGTGGATGTAAGCACTTGGGACACCAGGTGGAAAGCCTAGCCAAGACCCCACAGCAGAGCGAACTATAGATCTAACTCAAGCAGCCTCTCCGCAGTAAGCCTGCCAAAGAATAACCCGTAGGTTAGCTTTGGCAGTAAGTACGTGGAAAGGAGGCACAGCTGCTGCTGTGAATTCAATAGAGCCTTAGTGACACGAGCTAATGCTCCACTAAGGTCCACACGGATTGCGGCTATAGTGGCCACACACATGAAAATGACCCCAAGCTACCGCCAGACCTCCAACACGGATCGGGCGGGGATGGGTGTCTGGCCTAAGACAAAGCACTCCTCATCCACCACTTCACCTTATGTTGGCGGCCCGACGGGACCAAGGAGACCGACCTACACTTAGAAGGTTTGACCACTAGACCACACCTGGCTAGCTGCTCAGCAAAGGCGTTGAGGGTGATCTGCAAGCCCTCGTGGGTTTCTGCGAGTAGGATGAGCATTTTTATGGGTTGTATTCGTTTAATCGCCGACAGACGAATACGAGTATACGAATACAAATATAATCGCAGTTGACTCAGAATCAACGAATAATTATCAGCATTACAATCGTATCGTATTTGACGATAAGATTATGCCCAACACTGGCGCATCCTAAAGTTTTCTTTTCGATCTCGTAACACGGCTGTCCCTTCGAGTTTTGTTCAGGACATGTTTGGCCTCAATGATCAGAATTTAAGTGCCTATTTTAATTATATCCACATCTCTCCTTTGAAAATTCGCTCTATTAGCCATGCCATGACTGCAACTCCGCACTTTTTTTGGGGCTTCTCTCCGCAGTCAGAAATGTGTGGAGAGTAGCCCCTTTGAATGTTATAATGTTTTATCATTGCAAAGTTTGGTACCTGTAATAAATATAGGAAATGTAATATATAGAAAATTAAGTAAGTAGGTTTTTACCTGATACCTATATATTCAAAATGCTATTTCTTATTTGTGCAGGAATTATAAGGGGACGAAAGATTACACTGTTATGACAGAGGAAAAGTCTTATGAGGCCTGTTCACTTATTCAGAAAGGGCCTGTTCCATACTCCAAGCCACTAAACAAATAGGGTTTGATGAAAAGTTAGTGAGGGATCGACTGAAAGCTGGCGCATCGAGAGGTAAATTTGGGAGACATTTTACGCTTACCAAGGAGCAGGAGAGAGATATCTGGTCAGTCAATGTATTGAACTTGACAAACCTTTTTTGGGTCGACCCTCAAATCATTGAGGTTTCTGCTGTTTACGTACGCTGAGGAAAATAAAATTCCTCATCAATTCCCACAGAATTCCAAATTATCTGGGAGAGATTTCACTCGCAATTTTATGAAGAGAAACAACCTCGCTCTGCACGTGCCACCCAAAATTAGTGTGGCCAGAGTAAAGGGGTTTGATGGAGTGCAGTTATCAACATATTTTGAGAATCTAAAGAATACCATGGACAAATTTCATTTTGGTCCACAACAAATTTACAACATGGATGAATCTTGGTTACAAACAGTGCCCAATAAACTGCCAAAGCATGTGGTTCCAAAAGGTAAACGGGACGTCTGGAAAACTGTGTCCGCTGAGCAGGGCCCGGCTGTTAACCGTTGTCTGTGCCATGAATGCGATGGGCCACCATATTCAACCTTTCTTAATTTATAAACGTAAAAAAATAAACCGTCTTCTAATCAAAGGAGGGCTATTGGGATGTGACATGAGTGTCACTGATAAAGGATACATGACTACTCCTACGTTCGTGAAGTGCCTCGAACATTTCAAGAAATATTCGTGCACTAATGAGAACAACCCATCTTTGTTGATATTCGTCAACCATGTATTGCACACATCTCTTCAGGAAGTGACCTATGCTCGAGATAACAACATCCACCTTCTCACTTTGCCCCCTCATAGTAGCCATGAAACACTGCCCTTAGAGCGAAGTTTCTTTGTGCCGGCCAAAACATATTATGATGCTGCTATTGACGACAGGGATAATGCCCATGCAGGTGAAGTTTTCAACATCTCCTGTGTATCAGCAGCTTTCAAACAAGCTTTTGAGAAGGCGGGCACTATTGAGAATGCCGTAAATGAGTTCAGAGTTACAGGAATTTACCCACTGGATGTCAACAAAGTCACAGATGCTGACTTCCTTCCTGCTGCAGTGACAGACCAGGACCCACCTAATTTTGAAGAAGGAGAAGAGTTGGAGGACGAAGATGACCGATTGATGATAGAGTTCAACCAACCACGTCAGAACACGGATGAAATGGATAATGGAAATGTTTTCAATGATGTGCCTCCTGCGTCAAAACCTTCTACATCCTCCATCCATCCATTCGCAGCTGTAGACAGTAATTCTGAAGAAGGTTCAACTCAACTTCTTGCTGATGAGGCTTCACAGACGGCGTTCTTGCCTACAATTATTGCCTCTCTGCCCACTACGAGGACTCAGCAACAAGTCAAAAGTCCAGAAGAAATAATTCCTCTTCCCTAAATTCAAATCAGAAGGAAGTGATCTGGGAGAGGACTAAAGCCCTTTGACCTCAACTCCAAACAAAGAAAAACTTGAAAAACAAGTGAACGAAAAAGCAAAAAATGCCGCGGATAATGAAAAACGTTTGATGGAAAAGAAAATTAAAAAAAAAAAAAAAAAAACCTGTTTCCTCCTGAAGAAAAGAAAAAACTGAACAAGAATAAGGAAGAGTGGTCATGCACCTCAGAGTCTGAGGGTGAAATGTCCCTACACAATAGTGACAGCGACCTTGATATTGAATCCTTGATGGCTGGAACTGATTCTGATGAAGAACACAAGCAAGAAAACCTTCAAGAAGAGAAACCAGCCATGCAGCATGACCCCATGAGCGAATTTTGAAGAAATCTTCGACATTTCAGTCGCTATTGATCGTGTGAAGAAATTTCAGTTTATGATTTTGATAGACAAACATGGAATCAAATTATTAAAAATAATTAGGAGGTACGCTTACTTCCATAAGAGTAGTTCAATCTGGATTTGGACAATGTTTCATGCAAATATTACCGATTTTTACAACTAGCGAATGGCATTATTTCGATTTTTGACTGATTTTTCAACTTTGAAATTTTTGAAAACCTGATACATATTCTTATAGGAATTTTTACGTTGATTCCGAATATACCACATGTTAGTATGCTGAAAAAATTATTTCGCACCACAAATCGCAAAAAACAGGCTATTTTGAAATTTTTTACTACATTTTTGAAAATTTCAACCTGAAGATGTAATCCTACTTACCGTATAAAAGGTGTTTTCCTTATCTCTCCCTTTATATACTTTGGTGAGCCTAGGCTTATTTATTTGAGCCACAGCTAACTTGAAATTTTCTTCCACTCGTTTCCTGTCACCTTTAGGTAGATCCTTGAGTTGCATCTGTAAATCGAATCATCAATGATAGTTGAGTTTGTTGTTCAATGTTCATTGTACACAAATTGTGTGTATAATATAATAATGGTACTCGCCGCCTTTCAGCTTAGTTTTGAAATGAAGAAATACTCTAATATTTAAGAAACTAAACGATATGATAGTCCTCTAAACTGTTTTTACAACATTGTTTCATGATTTTGTTGAATATTTCATAAAAGGTTTCATAGGTTTTATTGTTGGTATGGTTGGTATTGTATTGTTGGTAGTGTTCGTCAGCGCAAAAAAGTAACAAGAACACAATGTAAAATTTGCGAATGATGCAGAGGTCCTTTAATCATAATGATGGTTGAATCACACTTCAGTCACTGTTGGCTGATGATAACGATGAGACCGAAACCCTTCTCCTTCAGTTGTATTGTTGGTTGCAACATCTTAAGGTATACATTAAGTTACAGTCTATGTTACCTTAATTCCTACTCTGATAACTCACCACATCTTTGCATCTAGCTGCATCGATATTACAACAGACAAACCACGTCAAAAGATGCAAGTTTAGCATTTGGAGGCATCTGATTGTCCTTAATTTGGGAAACCAAATCATAAGAATTTAGTGCAGTATGTTGAGGTTAAAAGTTTATTTTGTATCTAAATAAAATATAGTTTTTTAGCCAATTTGCAAGCTGGAGCATCGATATAAGACACCACCGGTCTCATCGACACTCCTTCCTTATTAATTTTAGGGAGACAAGATAACCTAGGCGCATGAGGGTTCATTTCTACAAAACTTGGAATGTACCAACATATTTTTTAGTAAACTATCTTCTGATTGGTTGACTATTTTTCAAATTAATCTTCGGAATTTTGAAGTTGGGTCAGATGAAAGATTTGAATAATAATTATCTTCTAGATATTTCACAGTTTTCGAAACATATTCTTGCTTATTGAGGATGACGGTGGCATTACCTTTATCTGTTTTGAGGGCAACAATATTTCTCTAGGAATGCTTCTTCTTCAGACCAGCTGCAAACAGTCTCCTCCGCCAAACTGGTAGGGAATTTAGGGAAAGAATCAGAGAATCAGAAGGATCCATTTCTATAAAGCTTGGAATTATCCCTTCACACTGTTGAAACCATATTTAGTTATTTTCCACCCTTTCACTTCATCTGACCAGCTATAATCTCCCTTCACTTTGTTTGCACTTAATTGGTTGTACCTCCTGCCCCTTTCCTTCTCTTGAACAATGGGATTCAGGGCCGGATTCATAAACGTTCCTCAAGTTGGGAACTGACTTGTGCTCACAGGAGTGGAGGAACGGCTCGAGTAAGTGAAAGACTCCAGATTGGTATTCATAGATGGAGTGAGATCGTCACTTACGTGAGTAAGTCAGACACTTACTTGGGTTAAGTGAGTGACTCACTTGAAATGAATGTCAAGTCGAGGACTGACTCCACGCTCTTATCACACCGAATTCCTTGATATATTGGCAAGACTGATGGCAAAACCTTCTAAAAACAGGTTCATTTCCCACCATGTGACTACAGTGGCGGTTGCCTGGTCATATAAACTGAGAAGAAGATGAGATTTATTTTGACAATTTTACGCCTTCGAGTATAATATTATTATATCTATAATTATTATATAATAATATCATTATCATTCATACTCAAATTTTCATGCTCTCATCTGCTGTTTATTACTTCGTTGTTTACGTTTCCGATAATATGCTTTTATTCTTGGTTTTTTCCTGCATTTAAAGTATGAATTTCGAAAACGGCAATATAGTGAGGCTAGAAGGAAACTTATATGTTCCTTCCAACGTATTTACAAAATACCAGGGAAAATCCCAACGGAGTAGTACAAACCCTTCTAGATAGTTATACTCACCGAGCAATGGCATAATTCAATAGTTATACTTGTCAAATTGGTGAAAATTTGAGGTCTGAATAAGCATCACATACGGAAATGGTACCACCCCTCCCCTCATTGTTTCTTTCACCCTCGCTGAATAGATATCCGAGTTCCGATTCGAAATTCCATGTTCTGAACAAAAACAATTAATTATCTATTGAGGGAGGACACAAGAATAGTGTGATCTGAAATAAAAATGCAAACTATTGGATTTCCGCTCTGACACCTTGATCTGTAGGTACCTGTGTTACAACCCAAGCCTACGAAACCTTCCTAAAAAGATACATAGGACCACTGGTATAATCCACTCCAGGAGGACGTCCCGAAAAAAAACATCCCACATCATTCCTTTTAGAACATATCAATCTAAAAGTACTGATCCGGGATGTGACGTACCACCTCTGAAGTAAGGTTATACAGGCAATGCTTTGTTTAAGAGGGGGTGTCCTATTAGAATTTTCCCGAACATGAGAAAAAAAAGAACTCAATATAATTTTTATGCCGAATACGTATGTGGTGACACGTGCAAACATACCTTTAGGCATCCCTACACAGAGTCAAAGGGTCGTTTTCAAAAAAAATGTCCGTTTTCTCATTTCTGAGGTGGTGTAGCAGTCAAAATTAAATCTTGTTCTTTTTAGCCACCGAGTTGCTCCAGATATACTTGAAGATGTCTAAAATAAGGTTCTATGTAAAAGCCAAAGTTTTTTCACTTCTAAATTTTTTTTTTCAATTTGAAAAAAAAAAGCACAATTTTTTGGTCACTGTAGTTACGGTGCAATTTTTTTTTAAAAATGGATTACGGGAGGCAGACTCATTTTTCTGAATGAGTACACTTCTCAGAGATAATAATTACATAAAAATATATTGAAATTGTTGGCATAGATTGTCATGGAAATTTTATTTTTGTGGTTTTTGTCACAGGAGTTACGTCGGTCGGGTGGCCTGTGACCTTCTTGGAGGAAGGGTTACCGTGCAAAATCAAATTTAATTTCGTCATTTCATATCTCCGCTCCATAAATTATTAAATTTCACGAATCCGCTAAATATACATATTAAAATTTCATCATCTCTTGACAAGTCGGAGCTATATCCGCAACAGAAAACCCTTCAGATTTCGACGCAACTCTCTACATTACACAAGACAACCCAAGAGGTTAACCTCCGGACTGACAGCGATTCCTATGGAAATCAAAGAAATTAAACATCCCCCCGGAGACTGATGTACCTGGCCGCGGAGCAAAGACGCAGCGTGAGAGAATACTAGACAGAAACGAAGACGCCTGAGGATGACATGTTGATGTTCGAAAGCTAGCAATAAAAACACTCGAAGAAGACTTTTTACTTATAATTGATATTGTGAACATGATTGCAACCGCTTGTTAATTTCTGATGTTTTCATAGAATTTCGAATCAATATCGAGGAGAAAACATGATACATGGTTGAAATTTTTGGTTCTAGAACAGAAATAAGTTTGCATGAAACATTTAGGGCAAATTCAAATGATGGGACAAAACTGGGGAAATTATAAATATTGACATGGATATGTCTTTGCCCTGGGGGGTCAACCAAAAATTTCCGTGATTTTTTTTTTTTTTTTTTTCATCGAATGATCTGGGGGCTCTAGACTTCATGATTCGTTTCTAGACATTCCAAGGAGCCTCCATTCCAAATTTCAGCATCATAAGTTGAATAGCAAAGAAATTAGCTTTGGATGTCAGTCGACTGATCTGGAGGAGACTTCCCTAATCCCTGTCTAATCCCTAATCTAAGTTACAAAAATGAGTATCCTTTGTACAACAATTTACAGTTTCTAATGAGGATGATACGTTCTAGTACAATGGTAAGTGGGTCGTTTTCAAAAAAAATGTCCGTTTTCTCATTTCTGAGGTAGTGTAGCAGTCAAAATTAAATCTTGTTCTTTTTAGCCACCGAGTTGCTCCAGATATACTTGAAGATGTCTAAAATAAGGTTCTATGTAAAAGCCAAAGTTTTTTCACTTCTAAATATTTTTTTTTCAATTTGAAAAAAAAAAGCACAATTTTTTGGTCACTGTAGTTACGGTGCAATTTTTTTTTAAAAATGGATTACGGGAGGCAGACTCATTTTTCTGAATGAGTACACTTCTCAGAGATAATAATTACATAAAAATATGTTGAAATTGTTGGCATAGATTGTCATGGAAATTTTATTTTTGTGGTTTTTGTCACAGGAGTTACGTTGGTAATGGTTATTTATTTATTTTTTCATGTTGAACTGTTTCTTCAAGCAATCTGGTTCTGGAATTTCCTTCAATATGTCTAAAACTCCAAACGTTGATAGCACATATGTTTAGAAAAAATTAAATTCAGGCGAAAAAACTGTTATTGAACACTACAGCTGCGTGGGACATTTAGTGAGGGAAATAGGTAGAACATGTTCGAAACACTCAAGTCAGGCAATTAAACTGGATAAAATTTTATTCAGGGCTAATTACAATAAAGTTCTTTAATAAAACTGTCTCAATTAACAATTCAATTACTTAGCAACTTATTTAAATTGTTTCATGAAGTCTTGAAAACCAAACCAATGTCCCAAAGTTGGAGTATTATATTTGTAGCTCCCCACCTTGTAGCTCCACCAACACTAAGGTTCCACATTTAATTGCTGAGGCATCCACTAATTCCATAGGAGGGATGTAATCAGGAATGTCATCCAAGTCACAGCTGTGAATTTCTGCTGAATTTCCAAGCCACTGAGAGCATGGGTGGACCGAGTACTCCAATATCAGGTTCAAGCCCATTCACATGTTCATCAAACGTACGATGTGCCAAACACAAAACCAAGAAAAGCCTCACTGGACAATTTACAATCCACTTCTACACCCTCACCACCAAACCGTCCGAGAACTGTCAAAATGTTCGTCCATCGTAACATTGAATCAGGTGACAACAGTGACTGATCTTCTGAAAGTATTCTGAGGATAAATCTACAGCATCCTTGCCCGATCTGTGGAGGACGCCATGGAGCCCGAAAGTACTGGTGTTTTCTCCGGATGAGTACATGCAACATTGGCACAGCACTCAGTTATTCGAACTGTGCATGAACTGCCTGGTATCACACCCTGCAAAACAGAAAAAAATTAGTCGGTCACCATAGTTATCATAACTATCTCCACATTTCGACTTTGAACAAGGCTACACTCCTCCAATCTCATAAAAAACGATTGGTTAACATGTGCAAAAATATAGCGTCCCTAACGTTTCCCTAGAGAATTCATAGTAACTATGGGGACCTTGAATTAAACCACTTACCATTGTGATGAAGGTGAAAAATCCTTGGACACCAAAGATGCTGCAGAGCACGTGGCACTCAACTAAGGGCGTTAGGGGAACGTCACACGCACTTGCTAGACCCTCCACTTCCCCTCCAAATACTCTCCAGCCGCCACCCATCGCGTGACTATTGGGACACAACTATTGTGACCAAAGTCCTGGGACAAGATACTTTTTCTTCTAGCTGCTCTCTACTCTTCAGAATTCTAAAAACCTTGCTAAGTCATTATCTATAGATTAATGTCTGATAGAAATTACTTTTCAGATCTAAAAAAAAATGTCTAGTCAAAAGTTACAAACCTTAGTAACTATCGTAAGTACCACTGGGACATAACTATTTGGACTTTTTTTTAAACTGTTGATATTAACAAACCTATTAACTGTTAGAAAAACGTCATGTTTGATAGTTGGTTTTACAAAGGATAACCTAAAGAACATTTTGATTCATACCCCATTACTATAAGTTGAAAATTGGCTCCAGAATCATGTTTCAAATCTTTGGGACACAGTAAATTGAGAAAACGGACATTTTTTTTTGAAAACGACCCCAAATTCATATAAATCCACTACAACGAAGAATAAAAAACCATAGGTATGTCTGAGACAAGTTTTGTCGTCGCTGCCCAGGCTAGAACTCCCAACTGATTTTCGTGATTTTTTCGTTCATTTGGTGCCAATTTTAGTCCAGTTGTGCAAAAACCTTTGGAACTTTTTAATTTCACAATGGGATAGAGAAAATAAAGTGGATAATGATTTTTAAAAAAACTAGTTTTTCCCTAAAATCTTGTATGTATGCAGCCCAAACCTTAACTTACATCCGTATTTTATTGTTCAATGAATTTATCATTTGGTCTAGTTTTGTTTGGAACATACCGATTCGTAATTCAGGAGCCTCAAATTTCTTTGTGGAAGGGTTTTTTAATTAATGCCTACTGATAAATCGTTTTGTTTTCGCAAACCTCATTGGATATTCGTGATACTCTTTTGTTCGATCGAGTTTCCGTCCTGTTAAAATAAACTAACGGAGTTTCAAATTTATGATCGGTGGGGATGAATAGAGGGGGTGATTCCAGTAAATCATATTTTATTTGTTCTCTTTTTTATCCTTTGGTCCAGATATGCGAGAAATTGGGGATTTGATTTTAATGGACTGTTCTATATAAGTAACTTATACCTAAACGATTTTCGTTCGATTATTTTACTATGTAGTTTGCCCAAAGTATTTGCGCCCTCAGTGAAACCATTCCAAGCAAATTCAAATATAACTCTGATGGGAGAGGGGGGTATAGATAAATACCTCAGATAGGGTCGTCCCTGTAAGGCATGCATTACTTACCAATAGGTATATTTTATAGTTGAAGGTGCGAGGGTAAGCCATTGGCCATCCAGACCAAAATTATACATGCCTTCAAGAGTAGGTAATGTATTATAGGTAGGTACATGGAGTTCAGTGAGAGGGTACTTTACTTCTTTATTTCCATTATCAATTAAACATAGCTCACAGCACAGAAGAACAAATATAGCGAATGTTTATTATAAATTATACAAATAACCTGAGGTAGGTATATCACGGAATTGATCTGAAACTGGAAAGATGTATCCTCCGTTTTCGTGGAATGGGATGAAAATCAGAACCTACACAGAACACTTTTGAAAGATGTTTGAACAGCGGTTTCCCGATAAGTGAAAAAAACGTCTCTTTCTTTACAGATAAGGTTGGCGAAATGCGTTGTGAAGTTATCTCTAAGAAATTGCCACTTGGCAGTACGATTACGATAACTGAAAATGTGATATCGGATATCTTGGAGTCGTTAAAGCTAACTGTCGTTGATGCATTCAAACAGGTGTTAGAGGACTCCCTATTGCCCCTTTCTCGTGAAATTGAGTGTCAGAACGAGAAACTTGATGTTATTGATCAAGAATCTCGAGCTCTGAATTTATGTATTCATGGACTTCCTGAGACGAAAGGAGAAAAAACAATTGAATGCGTCCAAAAATTTGTATCATCAAAGCTCGACCTAGATCTCCAACCTAACCAGATAACCCGTGCGAGGTGGGTCGGACCTATTCTTGCGCCTGCAAGTCGCATCTCGGATGGAGCTATTGCTGAAGGTGATGGAACAGCTGTTGTGGCAACGCCCAAAAAAGCTAGACATCGTGTTGTTATTGTCTCGTTCGCCCAGCATGACGTCAAATCACAGGTGTTTTCGAAAAAAAGTACCTTGAAGAATACGGGGATCCTTCTCACCGAGGATTTGTCGGCAACAAGAAGACTGGTATATAGAACGGCAGCGGAACTGTTAGGGGTTCGAAATGTCTGGTCTCGTGATGGGATGGTCAAGATATCTATTCATGGTAAGATTAAAACCGTATCCAATCTGAAGCAGGTGGAGCTATTGAGGAGTGACAGCGTGAAGTAGCGAACATTTATTTTTAGGTTGATAACGTTCCTGTGTACCGTTCTATGTTCGTTTGTAGTATTTATCAAACGCTTTAATTTGCTGAATTTGGTTTTTATGGCCTTTGATAAGATTTTTTATTTTGCTTCTTTTCTGTTGTGTTGCACGTCGTGTTACATATTTGTTAGGTACTCAAGTCATTTGGTTAAATCCAATTTATTGTATGATCTCACTGCTAGTTGTACCTACTAGTTACTGTTACTTTACTCAGTCATTTGGTTAGATCTAAATTTTAATGGGCGATCTCACTGTAGCTTACTATTTGACGACCTGAAACCTGTTCTACATTCGTTTGTTTACTTGTAGGTAAGGTAAGCACTTACTAGAGCTGGTTTTTTTTAATCACTCAATTGTTCTACAGTACTGCCTGAAATATGCTCGTTATTCCCATGATCATGTTGCTGTATTGCCATTTTTCCTTCTTAAGCGCTTTTTGCTTTCTTTTTGTTTTATTTTTTCTCATAATTTTTACGTTAGTCAAACTATCTCACTATATTCCTTGCTTAAATCTTAATAAGGCAGATCCCCCTACTGCGTTACTTTACTTCCTCGTTTTACTTCACTCCCCCAGATTGCTTCTGGATAAAGTATTAATCCTTCTCTTCTTCTCCTTTTCTGTTCTTTTTCTTCTTCTTACCTGTTCGATGTGTGTGGTGATGTGTTATGCTTTCTGTTGTCTGTCGGGGGGCGGGGTTTGACTAGGTTCGATGGACGGTAGTCTTCTGGAAGCCTTGTCCAGCGACTTGTTCACATCTGGTGATGATTCTGTTGATGCTAACGATTCCTTGCTGTCTGATACTGTGCCAGATTATGCTGATGCTATTATTAAGTTTTCCTCATCGTTTCCTCGTGCATTTACAATGGGTCACTTTAATGCTCAAAGCCTTGAGCCACATATTGACGAAATCAGATCTATTGTTCGGGAGGCAGGACTTGCAGTGGTTGGGGTGTCTGAAACCTGGCTTAAAACCACAGTTCCCTCAAGGATGGTAGACATCCCGGGCTATAGAATTCTCAGGAATGACAGGTATAGAAGGCGGGGCGGTGGGGTGGCAATGTATTTGAGGTCTGGCCTCGGCTACAAGGTTATCCTGGAATCACCTGACAAGTCTGGAATTGAGTATCTTTTTGTCGAGGTATCTGTAAAATCACAACGACTTTTGCTTGGTGTAGTGTACCGTCCTCCTGATTATCAAATAAACATTCTCGACTTGGAACCTGTGTTGGGTGGTCTAGTGTATGAATATGAACAGGTGATTGTCATGGGTGATTTCAATCTTAACCCAAATAATAACGTAAAAGGTTTTAGGGACTTCAATTCCTTTATTCCTTCTCTTGGATTGACGATTTTGGACTCGGGGCCCACACACGTAATCGGGTCGTGTTCCTCAAAAATAGACCTCTGCATCATGAAATGTCCCGATCTTCTTATGGGATTCGACGTCTTTGAGGTTCCTGGAGTTAGTGCCCATAAATGCCTGATTGCTGCTGTGCGATGCCCGGTTCAGAAGCTTGCCCCCACAAAAATTAGGAGGCGCAATTTCAAAAACATGAATAAAGCCGAAGTGCTTGAATATGCACGAGATCTTTCGTGGGATTTTCTTTACGAGACCCCCTGTGTCAATGCAATGGTTACTTTCTTCACTTCGATGATTGTGCTTCTACTGGATAAGTTTGCCCCTTACCAAGAGTTCCGTGTGCGCCACCCGGCCACTCCGTGGTTTTCTCCAGATATACGAAATGCTATAAAGAAGCGTGACACATTGCATCGACGTTGGAAGCGTTCAGGTGATAAACAGCATGAAGTTTTATTCAAAAAACAACGTAACTTTGTTAAATCGCTAATTCGATATGCTAAGAAAAACTACATCACTCCTAAACTAGATCTATCTTTAAATGCAAAGACCCTTTTACTTACTTAGTCGCTTCCTCTTCTACCTCCAAAGGGTGTAGAGGATTGACAAACTCTCCTCCATCGGGTTCTGTCCAGGCATGCCTCCTCGATTCGGTCCCGTCGAACTCCTCTCTCCTTGGCAGCCTCCTGCACATTTTCCCTCCAGGTTATTCTTCTCCTGCCTCTCGGTCTGGTTCCTTCAGGACGCGCTTCGTGGGCTCGCTTGGGATATCTGTTGTTCGGCATTCGGACGACATGCCCAAGCCATCTGAGCTGAGCGTCTTTGATCACATGGTCCATAGGTCGAACCTTCAATCCCGTCCGTATAGTGGTGTTTCTCACCCGATCCCACCTCGTCTTTTTAGCGACCTTCCTTAGGTACTTCATTTCTGAAGCCTGGAGACGGTCGTACTCCTTTTTCGTCAAGGCCCATGATTCGGCACTATGGGTGAGAATTGGTGTGTACACCGATCTGTATACTGCCAGTTTCGTCTCTGGGCTCACCTCGTCCTTACTGAGGAATTTCCGGTTCAGCGCATAGAATAATCGGCTCCCTGCGGCAATTCGAGCATTCAGTTCATTCTTTATTTTGCCACTCTGGCTCATTGTGGCTCCCAGATATTTAAATTCAGCGACTTGTTCCACTAGCTCTCCTCCCACTCTCAGATTTTGGTGCTTTATTTCTTCCCGGGCGATTACCATGCTCTTGGTCTTGGCTGGGTTGATTCTTAATCCTCTCTTCCTCAGTTCTTCATCCCAAATATTGAGGTTGTGCTGAAGGGCTTCCTCGCTCTTGGCCAACAACATTACATCGTCGGCAAAGGCTAGTGCGGAGAACCTAACTGGCTGAAGCCGCCAATTTCCGAGGTGAAACGCCCTACACTTTGTTTCGCACTCTTTGAGGACCTCATCCATCACCAGGATGAAAATCAGTGGACTCAGAACGTCCCCTTGTCGTACTCCCATAGTAATGGGGAACTCGCCTGAGCTGGCATTCGCCGTTCGCACATATCCTGAACAAGATTTATAAAAGCTTAGTATGCTAGAGCGCAGTCCATGAGGCACTTGGTGCCTCTCCAATGCTCTGCGTAGGATCGCCCAAGGGACCCGATCAAATGCTTTCTCCAGATCTATAAAACAGACGTGGAGAGGTTTATCGTACTCGATGCATTTCTCTGCTGTCTGACGTGCTGCGAATATAAGGTCTTGGGTACTTCTGTTCGGCCGAAATCCACATTGTGCTTCGTGTAACTGTCCTTCTACTTTTCCTCTCAATCTTTCTTCCAGGACTCGGCCATACAATTTTCCCGGGACACTAAGGAGAGAGATGCCCCTATGATTAGAACATATCCTAGTGTCCCCCTTCTTGTGGATAGGCACAATTACGGATTTTTGCCATTCATCAGGAACACATTTCGTCCTCCACGCCATGTTGAAAAGCGCAAGCATCACCCTTTTTGCCTTGCAACCAAGATACTTCAGCATCTCTGGTGCTATACCGTCGTGCCCTGCAGCTTTACTGAGCTTCATTTTTCCCAGAGCTCCTTCCAGTTCTCCCAGGGTTATTTCCTCTTCAATCTCTTCTTCCAACGTTTCCTCTCCATCCTCCATCCGTTCCTCAATCACTGTCCCCCCCTCGGCCAGCAGTTCCTCAAAATATTGCTTCCATCGGCTCATTATCTCTTTTTCCTCTGTAAGAGTTTGCCCATTCTTATCCTTGATGAATTTTAAAGGGCACTCCTCCTCCTTTCTCATATTCCTGAGCACCTTGAAAAACAGTTTCTTATTGTCATGGAAAGATTTCTCCATAAACGTACCATACTCTTCCCATGCTTTCTTCTTGGCCTCCTTTACCAACCTTTTAACCTCCCGTCTGGCAATTTTGTAAAGCCCGTAGGTTTCATGCTGCTGCTGTGCTATTAACCTTTCAAGCAATCGCACTAATCTTCGATAATCATTCTATGTTCCGTTTGAGAAGGACGATGGCAAAATGACGATGCAATATACACCAAAACTATATCAAAGATGACAGAGTGACATAAAAGCAATGAAATAAACTTTCAAGTCTTCCTCAAGGTAGCTAAGCTGGTTCCTTGGGATTTTGGCTGTTGAAGTCGAGGCCTGCCCTGACTTCAACGTCGAGTTGGTTTTATGAATCCGGGCTCTCCCCGAGTTGAGGCTCCGCTCGAGGAATTGTGTGACTCCACAGCTCGAGTGATGATTATGAATTCCGTTGGCGTCTGGAGGACTCCTCCAGCGATACTTGAGGCACTTCGAGCCCCAAGTGCCGTTTATGAATCCGGCCCTCAATCTCCCTTCACCTGTGACTATAAAAGCTGGGTCCTTTCAAATGTGTCTTCAATTATTGTTTGTTAACCGTTGAAATCGATTTCACATTGTAACTCTTCATTTTTCTTGGAAAAAGACTACGTTTTTTCACTAACTTCTGTTTTTTTAACATGTATCATGTTTTAGCCCTGGGGTCCTAGCGAATTTTGCGAGTCAATTTTTTTCCGCGCACGAAATTAATTACAGTGATTTCCGCCTACAACCCAGTCGTTGCTAGGGAAATGGTACTTCGTCGTTTTTCATCCCACAAAATTCGTTGACCATTCGTTCGAAAGCTCTCGATTTATCCAACAATATTATGTTAACTACGGCGAAGTGCGTGTCCAACAAACTGAGTTATGAGCATGGTTATATAAATAATTGTTTACACACAGGTGATCATTCTCAATAATTGATATTGATTGATTCTTGAGGCATCCGTCGGGCTTTTATGGCCAATGGGGTTGTCAGGGTGAGACGGATATAAGTAAAAAGTCTTCTTCGAGTGTTTTTATTGCTAGCTTTCGAACATCAACATGTCATCCTCAGGCGTCTTCGTTTCTGTCTAGTATTCTCTCACGCTGCGCCTTTGCTCCGCGGCCAGGTACATCAGTCTCCGGGGGGGATGTTTAATTTCTTTGATTTCCATAAGAATCGCTGTCAGTCCGGAAGTTAACCTCTTGGGTTGTCTTGTGTAATGTAGAGAGTTGCGTCGAAATCTGAAGGGTTTTCTGTTGCGGATATAGCTCCGACTTGTCAAGAGATGATGAAATTTTAATATGTATATTTAGCGGATTCGTGAAATTTAATAATTTATGGAGCGGAGATCTGAAATGACGAAATTAAATTTGATTTTGCACGGTAACCCTTCCTCCAAGAAGGTCGGGTGGCCTGTCCAGCCGACCTTCTTGGAGGAAGGGTTACCGTGCAAAATCAAATTTAATTTCGTCATTTCATATCTCCGCTCCATAAATTATTAAATTCCACGAATCCGCTAAATATACATATTAAAATTTCATCATCTCTTGACAAGTCGGAGCTATATCCGCAACAGAAAACCCTTCAGATTTCGACGCAACTCTCTACATTACACAAGACAACCCAAGAGGTTAACCTCCGGACTGACAGCGATTCCTATGGAAATCAAAGAAATTAAACATCCCCCCCGGAGACTGATGTACCTGGCCGCGGAGCAAAGGCGCAGCGTGAGAGAATACTAGACAGAAACGAAGACGCCTGAGGATGACATGTTGATGTTCGAAAGCTAGCAATAAAAACACTCGAAGAAGACTTTTTACTTATAATTGATATTGTGAACATGATTGCAACCGCTTGTTAATTTCTGATGTTTTCATAGAATTTCGAATCAATATCGAGGAGAAAACATGATACATGGTTGAAATTTTTGGTTCTAGAACAGAAATAAGTTTGCATGAAACATTTAGGGCAAATTCAAATGATGGGACAAAACTGGGGAAATTATAAATATTGACATGGATATGTCTTTGCCCTGGGGGGTCAACCAAAA
The DNA here is from genome assembly GCA_030762985.1 of Adelphocoris suturalis. Taxonomy (NCBI): domain Eukaryota; kingdom Metazoa; phylum Arthropoda; class Insecta; order Hemiptera; family Miridae; genus Adelphocoris; species Adelphocoris suturalis. Next base: position 10,145,303 of record CM061046.1, read on the forward strand.
ATTTCCGTGATTTTTTTTTTAGCGAATTTTCTTAGAAAATGAAGCTATTGCAATGGCTCCAAAAATTTTTAAATAAAAATTTTCAAAAATTTTCTTCATCGAAATCTGTTTTGAGGCATTCTGAAATGATTCCTGGATTTTAACGCTTTTTTATATGTATATATATATATATGTATATATATATGTATATATATATGTATGTGTCATTCCAGACGATAACTCTCGATAGAATTGAGATAAAAACTTCGTTCTTTCGCCAAAAAATCAAGCATTTTTTTTTCATCGAATGATCTGGGGGCTCTAGACTTCATGATTCGTTTCTAGACATTCCAAGGAGCCTCCATTCCAAATTTCAGCATCATAAGTTGAATAGCAAAGAAATTAGCTTTGGATGTCAGTCGACTGATCTGGAGGAGACTTCCCTAATCCCTGTCTAATCCCTAATCTAAGTTACTAAAATGAGTATCCTTTGTACAACAATTTACAGTTTCTAATGAGGATGATACGTTCTAGTACAATGGTAAGTGGGTCGTTTTCAAAAAAAATGTCCGTTTTCTCATTTCTGAGGTAGTGTAGCAGTCAAAATTAAATCTTGATCTTTTTAGCCACCGAGTTGCTCCAGATATACTTGAAGATGTCTAAAATAAGGTTCTATGTAAAAGCCACGAGTTTTTTCACTTCTAAATATTTTTTTTTTTCAATTTGAAAAAAAAAAGCACAATTTTTTGGTCACTGTAGTTACGGTGCAATTTTTTTTTAAAAATGGATTACGGGAGGCAGACTCATTTTTCTGAATGAGTACACTTCTCAGAGATAATAATTACATAAAAATATGTTGAAATTGTTGGCATAGATTGTCATGGAAATTTTATTTTTGTGGTTTTTGTCACAGGAGTTACGTTGGTAATGGTTATTTATTTATTTTTTCATGTTGAACTGTTTCTTCAAGCAATCTGGTTCTGGAATTTCCTTCAATATGTCTAAAACTCCAAACGTTGATAGCACATATGTTTAGAAAAAATTAAATTCTGGCGAAAAAACTGTTATTGAACACTACAGCTGCGTGGGACATTTAGTGAGGGAAATAGGTAGAACATGTTCGAAACACTCAAGCCAGGCAATTAAACTGGATAAAATTTTATTCAGGGCTAATTACAATAAAGTTCTTTAATAAAACTGTCTCAATTAACAATTCAATTACTTAGCAACTTATTTAAATTGTTTCATGAAGTCTTGAAAACCAAACCAATGTCCCAAAGTTGGAGTATTATATTTGTAGCTCCCCACCTTGTAGCTCCACCAACACTAAGGTTCCACATTTAATTGCTGAGGCATCCACTAATTCCATAGGAGGGATGTAATCAGGAATGTCATCCAAGTCACAGCTGTGAATTTCTGCTGAATTTCCAAGCCACTGAGAGCATGGGTGGACCGAGTACTCCAATATCAGGTTCAAGCCCATTCACATGTTCATCAAACGTACGATGTGCCAAACACAAAACCAAGAAAAGCCTCACTGGACAATTTACAATCCACTTCTACACCCTCACCACCAAACCGTCCGAAAACTGTCAAAATGTTCGTCCATCGTAACATTGAATCAGGTGACAACAGTGACTGATCTTCTGAAAGTATTCTGAGGATAAATCTACAGCATCCTTGCCCGATCTGTGGAGGACGCCATGGAGCCCGAAAGTACTGGTGTTTTCTCCGGATGAGTACATGCAACATTGGCACAGCACTCAGTTATTCGAACTGTGCATGAACTGCCTGGTATCACACCCTGCAAAACAGAAAAAAATTAGTCGGTCACCATAGTTATCATAACTATCTGCACATTTCGACTTTGAACAAGGCTACACTCCTCCAATCTCATAAAAAACGATTGGTTAACATGTGCAAAAATATAGAGTATTTTAGGCGTATAAATTAATCAATAAATGATGTTTACAAACTAACGTTTCCCTAGAGAATTCATAGTAACTATGGGGACCTTGAATTAAACCACTTACCATTGTGATGAAGGTGAAAAATCCTTGGACACCAAAGATGCTGCAGAGCACGTGGCACTCAACTAAGGGCGTTAGGGGAACGTCACACGCACTTGCTAGACCCTCCACTTCCCCTCCAAATACTCTCCAGCCGCCACCCATCGCGTGACTATTGGGACACAACTATTGTGACCAAAGTCCTGGGACAAGATACTTTTTCTTCTAGCTGCTCTCTACTCTTCAGAATTCTAAAAACCTTGCTAAGTCATTATCTATAGATTAATGTCTGATAGAAATTACTTTTCAGATCTAAAAAAAAATTTCTAGTCAAAAGTTACAAACCTTAGTAACTATCGCAAGTACCACTGGGACATAACTATTTGGACTTTTTTTAAAACTGTTGATATTAACAAACCTATTAACTGTTAGAAAAACGTCATGTTTGATAGTTGGTTTTACAAAGGATAACCTAAAGAACATTTTGATTCATACCCCATTACTATAAGTTGAAAATTGGCTCCAGAATCATGTTTCAAATCTTTGGGACACAGTAAATTGAGAAAACGGACATTTTTTTTTTAAACGACCCAAGTACCTACCAATCCTGATGCTGCGATGCTGGCCAAGAAAGCGATGCATGCTAAGACGATAGTTGTAGCCCTCATGACAATAGAATGGTTCAACTTGAAGATGATTCAATGCTTTTGGAGGCTTCCTATAAATATCGATGCATCCGTCATGTAATGGGACACAAAAAACTATAAAATTTATATATCGCAACACTAACTCTTTATGGATTCGAATTCTAAAGTAATCATGTAGGTAATTCAGATTCTCTCGTACCAAGAAATAATGGGGTGTCAAATTTAGTTTACGCATTTGAGAAACGACTTCTGTTCGGTGTATATTTTCAAGGATAGATGTTGGATGTTTTAGTTTCTTTTCTACTCATACATTTAAAATATGTAGGAAGGTACGTCGAATTCAGTGCCTAAACACTTTTATTGTAACTTCGAGATGTTTAATATATTATCTTCGAGAATTGTAATATTCTTTCTATAAATATCGGTGCATCCATCATGTAAGGGGACACAAAAAACTATAAAATTTTTATATCGCAACTAAAAATGTATAGTACCTGAGTTGTCCGCCGTAGCAACTGAATAATAATCATTATTATTAGAAGGTGACCTACATATATTACCCCTTTCCTCTTCAAATCCTGTGATCACGTAGTCTTCAAATGGGACACCGTGCTGGTGTGTCACCCCTTCAATTACCATGTCTTCCAGAGCAGATGTTGGTTGCTGTGGGTCAATGTGGGGTGAAGTCGCCCCTTCTATCCACTGAGTGATCTCGATTCGAGAAATTCGATTTTGGGGTGAATACATTTTTTAAAACTACATCATTTTCTGAACAAAATGAATATATTTTCAAAATTTTACAAACATGAAAGCGTATCGTAATAACCCACTGAAGTACAGTCTGGCATACAGCTTACAGTCAGCTTTATCAAAATAAAGCTAATGTAAGGTGAGGTTATCTTATTCTTCTTCTACTTGTGTTGATCATTTTTATTTGTCCTAGCCTGCGTCAGTGTCAGGCAGTGTTTCAATAGTTTCTTGAGAGAGAAGTAGAAGTTTAAAGAGAAGTTTCCACCAAACGAAACGAGCAAGTGGTTCGGCCGGAGTCGTGGCGCGTCCGCGAGAGCAGACTTTTTCTCAATTGCGCTCTTCGGGAACATATTTTGTCCAGCCTGTTTGTCGTATCGGATCGAATTTTTTTTCTAAATTACCGTGAGAAGTGTGGGAATTGAATGACTGGAAAAAATACTGGAAATTTCCAGGGGGCATGCTCTGGTGGATGAAGGGACGACATGATAAAACCTCCAATTTTGCCAACTCATGCAAAACATCATGTAGTATCGAATACAAGAAAATTCTCCAATCAATCGAAAGATGACAACATGAAGAGTGAATTAAAAAAAAAAAATCAGCTCAATTGATCGAGCTCACCCCCCTCACCACCCACCGTGACCCCCTGCCAAGCGTGCCAGGCGTGCGTCTAACACGTCTAACACTCAAAGTCTCGAAAAAGACACTTTTCCGCCCGTTTTTGGCCCCTAGCATCTATGCGAGTAAAGCGATCGGGATGGTTAAACGTTAGGACCAACTAGACCCCAAATGGAGTCTATTGGTCTTTTTGGTTTATTGGAAATAATAAACCAAAAAATTGAACTCTTGTGAGAATGTTAAGTACTCGGAAATGAGATTGAACTAAATGTATTTATTCATTTACCCGGAAGCCCAAATTACATTATTAATTTTTGTACATTTATAAATTTAAAAAAAACCGTTGTTCTTCATAATACAATTTAAATTATAACTGTTTTTAGCGAATTTTTGAAGAAAATTAAGCTATTGCTCTCGCCTCAAAATTTGTAGCATGTGAATTTTTGAAAAATTTTTATGCAGAAATCCGTTTCAGGCTATTCTGAATCATATTCTGAAGTTTAACGCATTTTTTTATGTATGTATATATGTATGTATTTATGTATATATACGTCGGGAAATAAACCATAAAAACCACATGTCTAGTTTGGTCAATTCAAGAAAAAGCCTCGAATATATGTATGTATGAGTCATTCCAGACGATAACTGTCCGTAGAATTGTGCTAGAAACTTCAAACAAATTTAAAATGTTAAGGACACAAAACGAAAGTTCAAGTTCGTTGGCCAGCATGATAGGATTACATCTTCGGGTTGAAATTTTCAAAAATGTAGTCAAAAATTTCAAAATAGCCTGTTTTTTGCGATTTGTTGTGCGAAATAATTTTTTCAGCATACTAACATGTGGTATATTCGGAATCAGCGTAAAATGTCCTATAAGAATATGTATCAAGTTTTGAAAAATTTCAAAGTTGAAAAATCAGTCAAAAATCGAAATAATGCCGTTCGCTAGTTGTAAAAATCGGTAATATTTGCATGAAACATTGTCCAAATTCAGATTGAACTACTCTTATGGAAGTATCCCTGTATAACCAATCCTAGAACCATGCTGTTTAAAACGTAGGTAGTAGGTGCTTGTTAAAAAAAAAAAAAAAAAAAGTAATCACAACTGATGAGTTTACTCTGTGAAATATTCCGTCCTCCGATTCTCTCGGTCGCTCTCTTTAATGTTTTACGCTCAACTGTTTTAGGACTTGATGTAGCTTTAATACTGACTGTGGCTTAGAAATAAAGTATGATAATACTTGTAATAATAATAAAGTATGAGTACCTCCTAATTATTCTTAATAATGTGATTCCATGTTTGTCTATCAAAATCATAAACTAAAATTTCTCTACACGATCAATAGCGACTGAAATGTCGAAGATTTTTTTAAAAATTCGCTCATGGGGTCATGCTGCATGACTGGACTTTTTTTTAAATTAATTTATAGCAGAATCATTCATGTAAACTGGGCTTCCCGTTGAATGAATAAATAAATTTAGTTCACACACATTTCCAAGGACTTAAGAATTTCACATGAGCATTCAGTGGAATGACGCAATGAGCCTCGTACATAAAACTTTATGGTAGAAAGATGATGTCTTCGTATTTTATTTCACGTAACATCGTACAGTATCACAAACTAGGTAGATGGGTATCAATTTTCTTAATATTGTATTAATCGGTCAGTGGAAGTGGTGTCGAATCTCTCAAAACTGGCGATTTGTAGAGTTTCGGGTGGCATTGAGTGAGTTCCTCTGTAGTCTTCACCTTTCCGTTGATTAACCCTTTCAGTCCAGAATTATTTATAGTGAACAGAAAAATCTCAAATTTGGCACGCAATTTACTATTGGTCTAAGTAAGCTCTGGTAAAAATTTCATGACCCTAGTACCATCGGTTCAAAAGATTTACCATGTACAGTATAGTGCACAATGAGACTCAAGCGGTGCTGTGCACAATTTCGAATGTACAGTGTACTGCACAATGACACTCAAGCTACCCAACCTGGATTCAAACAAAAATTCACAGCAGTTTCAAATTCGAACATATTTATTGAACAATGAAACTATAAAACTAAAAATAATACCCTTGATCAAGAAATAAGGCAGGGCGAGTAAAGTAGACTCTTTTGTACTTGGAAATCACAGAAACACATTGTATCACAAAATTATTTCAGTCTCAATCCCCAAATTTCAAGGCAAACGACTAGCAAAAAATGCCATTCAAAAAAATTCATGGCTTCACATGCATGCGGCAAATTATAAACAGCACCAAAAACTGGCTGGTAGTACCTAGGTAGGTACACGAAAATCGCGAATTTATTTGATGACTGGCTTATTCATCGTGAACTGCTCTCCTATGATGTCGTTTCTTGGTATTATCGTGCCAAAATTGTTTCCAACCATCGTTCTTCAACATCCACAGGGGTGCTGCTTGACAAAATCTACACCCGTAATCATTCCCAATAATATCTAGTTGCCGAAATCGGCATTATCCCCGCCAAAGTTTCGACGGTCTTCTCATATTTTTGGATTCAGAACATCATGCGATCCACATCGCTCTGGTGCTATTGTACAACCTAATGTACACTACGTTTGAACGCGTGGCAGTGATCCACGTCGCTCTGGTGCTATTGTACAACCTACTGTACACTACGTTTGAACACTTGGCACAACTTCATTTCGCAAATAACCAGCTCGATTTTTGCTTCTATAGTAACTAAAGGACGTCTACAATCAATACCAAGCATAAAAGAGCTAATAGATCGTATTTATATTGCATAAAAAACCAAAAATTGTGGTGCTTGCCTGTATCTTCCATGACGGGCGGGTAGAGGACGGAATCAATCAGCAAAAAAGGATTTAGTTTACATTATGTGGAACTTGAAGGGATATAGCGCTACCGTCGTTGTTAGGGGGTTATAGTTGCTGTTGAACCGAAATTATGGCCCTAAAACGGCTCTGGTTATGGAAAACAAAGTGAGAAGGTCATGTACAGTGGACTGCACAAAAAGACTGAAAGGGTTAAAATAATTTAACCACCGCTTCACAAATCTAACCGTTCTCGCAATATCGGATCACCTGCTATGAATCACATAATCGAAACACCAGCTCAATGAAATCATCAGAAATTAACAAGCGGTTGCAATCATGTTCACAATATCAATAATTGAGAATGATCACCTGCGTGTAAACAATTATTCATATAACACACACACACACACACACACACACACACACATGCCCACGCACACATGCTCATAACTCAGCTTGTTAGCCACGCACTTCGCAGTAGTTAATATAGTATGGTTGGATAAATCGAGAGCTTTCGAACGAATGGTCAACGAATTTTGTGGGATGAAAAACGACGAAGTATCATATCCCTAGCATTGACTCGGTTTTAAGCGGAAATCATCACAATTATTGGCGCTAATTTAATCTCACTTTATAGTCTCACTTTTCGGCGGGGATCCATCGCTAAAACATGATTCCATTTTAAAAACCTAATTATGCAAACTTGTCATGTCATTTATTTACTCCACTCCATAGGAAACATTATCATCCTCTTGACAAAAGTCGACTGTAAACAACAACTCATTGTAGTGGCTTCTCTCCACAGTTATTTTCAACATTTCTATAAGTAAACCGTTGTTTTGTTGGAATTAGTCGGGATGCGGCCCAGGGAAAATAAATGAAATTATTTCATTTATTGTTTTATTTTATAACGTTTCGTCCTCTTACTGAGACATCTGCAGATCTTTGTGTGTCAAGGAAAAAATTTATAAATATCCGAATATAACGGATTTGTCAAATAAAACAGTGGCTCACCAAGTCATCTCAATGTCAAGAAAGCATGATCTGAAGATGTCCTCAGTAAGAGAACGAAACGTTATCAAATAAAACAATAAATGATATAATTTCATTTATTAATGAAAAATCAGGCTATCATGAACATAAAAATGATAGCGCCTGTATTGGGGAAATAACTTTAATAGTATGTATAGTATGCTTATTGTGTCTCCAAGAATAATATAATAAATTCTTTATCCTACATTTCGTCGCCTACAGTCCAAAGTTAAAGGATTTTTTTACAACTCTCGAGGACAACCGTTATGAAATCCCCAATCAAAGACATATCCATGTAACATGGTATCTGCTTGTAATTTTTAATTCTTATCAGAAGTATATATATATTCCATCCATAGGTACGTCCCTGTAACGCATGCATTACTCACCGATATGTTTGATTGTATTCTACATGTCCCAAAGGAGTTCCATTTCAGGTTTCAGCACGAAAAGTCGATTACGAAACTAATTAGTCTCAGGGGTCTGTCAGCTGATCAGTGCGCCTCTGGGCAGTGGAATTGTAGTCCAGATATCCCAAAGGCGTTTCATTTCAAATTAAGAAAGAAATTAGCTCCCCTTTGCCTTGCTCACCTTCTTAACTGATTCGCGTTATTTAATTTCGTGGTGGTCGGAGGAAAGGCTTACTTTGTCATGAATATACGGACGTAGATATTGGCACCCACAGATAGAAAATTAATGCAGTAAAATAAACTACAATCATCACTTTACTAGTTCCTCGGATCTAAGAATGACTTTGACGTTGACATTCAACTGCTGGAAATAAATGTGGTCAAATAAAACGCCTACCTAAGCGTCACAGGCCTCTAAAGGTGGCGAAAGTTGTAATAAACTCGACTTCGTGAAGTGAAATTATATCAGCTGGTATGATCGCTTCGTTTTCCAAGCAATTTTTACTCTTTAACAAGTGGCGATCCACTCCCGTGTTGTTGCTTTTTTCTCTTGTAAATGATTTAGCTTTCAGGGGGAGCAAACGGATGAAAGTACAGCGATCCGGGTGATTTTATTCGATCCTTTGGTGACGTATCGGTGACAACCAAAAAAGCATTCCTGTTACCATGAGTCTTCGAGATCTAGATTTTTGAATATTTCATTTCTTAAATACTACCATTTAGGGTTGATCGAAATTGATGCTGAGCTTCTAGGACCTACTAGATGCCAAATGTGAATTGTGTTCCAATTTTCATGAACTTTACAATAGTAGCTACAAGCTACGATTGTACTAGAGCTACGGATTGTTGGCCTGTTATTGGGTTGTTGATTTTTGGCTTAGTTTACAATTTTGTAGCTTTCGAGTCATGCTGCGCGTCCCAGTGTTGGGCATAATCTTATCTTCGAATACGAATACGATCGTAATAGCGATAATTATTCGTTGATTCTGAGTCAACTGCGATTATATTCATATTCGTGAAATCGTGTTCGTCTGTATGCGATTACACGAATAAAACCCATAAAAATCCGTCACGGTCATTAATTTCAATAAGGTGTCCCTCCTATAATATGCGAAGCCTTGCTAATTATTTTTTTTAAATATAGGTACCTATTTATTTCCATATTATTCAGTACAATAAGTTGAAAAATGAAATTATAAAATTGCATGTAAAAATAAGATAATTCACAGGAAATCATAGCCCCATATGAGCATAAAGCTTGCGGCGGGGTCCAGAAGTCTTTTTCTAAGTATGTATAAATGAACAAAAATTGATATAAAATACTATTTCTTATTATTATTTACATATTATCATTTATCTTCTTATTTTTATTTATTAAATATTAAATTCTTATGGCTAATTTTTATTCTTTATTTTTCTGCAATAATTAACCATTCGCATATTTTCTCATGAATAAATTTCGTGTAGGAACGAGTAAATTCGTTTTACCTTGCCCTCCAAGATTTTTTTCCTTATCTTTTTAGGTAGCTCGTTGAAATTTGTTCACCCTTATATAAATAATTCATTTGAGCCAGAGTGGTCCGTTGAAAGAAGTGCAAGCATAGCATCATCTTTGCCCCTAGTTGGTAGTTCGTGTTTAGGGAGCATAAATTGATTTTTTTAAAAATAATTTCAGTTATTTGGCTTACTTTAACAAGTTTTCTAAACGGGAGTATTTGTAGTTTAAAAATGGGTTCAGAAGGAGCTGAATAGCTTTCCCTATTTATTGTCCTCACAATCATTTTTTGAGAACTAACTAAAGGGTTGTAGGCTGTTTTATATCCGCCACTCCAAGCAGGAAGACAGTATAACAAAATAGATTTATCCAATTCACCATAAATACAGCATTTAATCTTATCATTTCCACATTAGAGATCTTTGCAAACACGTAAATCAATTTTCTGATTTTATTATTTGTTTCATGAATTTGCGATTCCCACTTCACATGTTGATCAAAAATTAATCCTAAATATCTAGCCTTTGTTTGTTTTTGTATGTAATCACATTTTAGCGAATTTTCTTAGAAAATAAAGTCTATTGCAATAAAAATGTTCAAAAATTTTCTTCATCAAAATCTGTTTTGAGGCATTCTGAAATGATTCCTGGATTTTAACGCTTTTATATATATATATATATATATATATATATATATATATATATATGTATATATATATATATATATATGTATATATATATATGTATATATATATATATATACATATATATATGTGTATGTGTCATTCCAGACGATAACTCTCGATAGAATTGAGATAAAAACTTCGTTCTTTCGCCAAAAAATCAAGCATTTCAAAAGAAAGGATGAGTGCGTTGGACAACACTTTTTGAGCACATTAAATTGGTCAAAATCCAAAAAATGTGCTCTAAAAATCACTAAAAATGACAAAAAACGTCTAAAAACTGTTGAATTTATATTTTTATCAGAATCGTAGTCGAAAGAAGTTTATTGACGATGAACTAAAACATTCAAAAATGTATTCACAAAATTATGGTGAAAAATGTACTTGAATTTCATCAATATTTGCTGAAAAATTGATTGAAAAACTGAAAAATTGCTAAACATCCAAAATCTGTTTTTATTCGTAGAATATGATTTGGAACGAGTTTATTTGCCATAAAATTCGTGGTTAACAATTTCTTTGTACTCGGAATGCACAAATTTTAAAACAGTAATATATTGTAAAGTTACGTTAATCTACGAAAATTCGCTCATACGATCATGCTGCATGACGAACTTTTTTCACATCGTTCTTTGATACATGTAGGTTGGTGTAATCTAAGAGGGATATTAACGGGTTGGGTTTTCGCTGTGATGGAAAAAGCTATATAGTTACTTTTTTGAATGTTTACTGTGAGTTTATTTCTCTATAGCCATGCGCACACTATTTGAAGGCTTATTCAAGCTTGCTTATATGCTAGTTCCCATGATTTAGCGCTAGTAAATAGTACGGTATCATCTGCAAAGATTATGATTTCGCTTGGAATTTTCAAATTTGCCATTTCATTTATATATTAAATAAATCGAATGAATATTACCTAGCATCAGAGGGGCGTCCTATTAAAATACATCTGAGACAGATAGGCTGGGCTCCAATCGTTGAATTCGCTTTAAGGGCGTCCCTCTGGAGCTAGTTAATATTAGCAAGGCTTCGCATTTTATAAGAGGGACGCCCTGTTGAAATTGATGACCGTGAAGCATTTTTATGGGTTGTATTCGTTTAATCGCCGACGGACAAATACGATTACACGAATACAAATATAATCGCAGTTGACCCAGAATCAACGAATAATTATCGGCATTACAATCGTATCATATTTGACGATAAGATTTTGCCCAACACTGGCGCGTACTAAAGTTTTCTTTGCGGTCTCGTAACACGGCTGTCCTTTCGAGTTTTGTTCAGGACATGTTTGGCCTCAATGATCAGAATTCAAGTGCCTATTTTAATTTTATCCACAACTCTCCTTCGAAAATTCGCTCTATTAGCCATGCCAAGACTGAGTACTTTTTATGTTAAAGTAGGTATTTACCGTAGAATATAAGGTTTTTTCCCTATCTCTCCCTTCATATATTTTAATGAGAGCAGGAGATGACTGAGCCACAGCTAACTTGAAATTTTCTTCCACTCCTTTCCTGTAGTCTTTAGGTAGATCCAAGAGTCTTTGGACTTCCTGTAAATCGAATTAACAATGATAGTTGAGTTTGTTGTTCAATGTTCATTGTACACTAATTGTTTGTATTATATAATAACTAGAGGCCTGTTAGGGCTTGGAAAGCCCTAATCTAGTCCGTATAGCAGTAGTACCTACCTAACAGGAACCCAGCACGTTATAGTAACGATATAAGTCCTACCTATTTGCGGCTATGTGACCTGGTGAAAAGCTAAGGCGATGTTAATAAATGATTGAAAAAGAGGAAATAACGATCAAAATGTAAGTAATGTAATAAAATAAATACCACCAGCTGAGGTGGTCCATATCACTATGAGACTAAACAAAAAGTTGAATCGGGGAATTCAGAATTTGGGCATGGTGAGATGATGGTGTAATTCTATCTCGAGTCTTCTTCGTTTCTTTGTATGCGTGTGAATCTGTGCGTCCATGTCTTCTATCTCTTTCTTTATGTCGTTGACTGTATCTTGATCGGTAGTACTCGTAGATGTCGAACTCGTGTAGAGTTGTGTTTAGGAGATGCTACTGCTGTCTCCGTGCAAAGCTCGTGCTTGTTCTGTGTCAGGATTAATTTCGAGTGTTGTGTCATGTCCAATAGGATCGTTCAGAAATAACTCTCCTAGATGTTACTAACTACACTACGTTTCTTACTTACCGTGGCAACTGTTGTTACTGCCACAGCCTAATAAACAGAGAGTCTCCATATCGAATTTCAACTTCCTACAGTGAACAGGAAAGGATTTAGCTCACTCAGCTGATCAGGAAAGACCCCATCACTTCACTCGTCTCTTAATGTCCCAGAGAGTCTCCATATCAAATTTCAACTTCCTACAGTACACAGGAAAGGATTTAGCTCACTCACCTGATCAGAAAAGACCCATCACTTCACTACGTTTCTTACTTACCGATACTTTTGCAACAAACTTGGGGCCGTGCTGATTCGGAATTATATATAAAGACTGTTCGGAATTTTATATTTATAAAGTCTAAGAAATAACTCTCCTAGATGTTAGTAACTACACTACGTTTCTTACTGACCGTGAATTGATGGCAACTGTTGTTACCGCCACAGCATAAAAACAACTCTCGTTGATAAGGACCGCCTAGAACAAGATCAAGGCGGGTATAGAGACGAATGGCGACACTTTTGTAACAAACTTGGAGCCGGGCTGATTCGAATGAGCAGTCTAACACTAAAATCGGACCGCGAAGTTCTTCACAATTTCAAAGACCGTTCGGAATTATATATAAAGAAGATTATATATAAAGATGCTACTCGCTGAATATGTAGACTGAAGATTGAGAAAGTGAGAATCGGTCAGTTGAACAAAATGGTTCTAAGCCTTCGTTTCTGATTATTTCGTATCCCTCATCAGGACTAAAATACTTCAAACTAGAGTAGGTACATAACACTCAACTCAATGCTTGGCCTGATGAAGTGCCCAAGTCTCGGACTTTCAAACTAGTTCCGAATTCAGTAATACTAACAGTTCCGTTAGCCTATATTTTATGTAGGGTGGAGGCACCGGTAGTAGCCACCCCTGCCAGTAGTAGCCACCCATGAACTTTAGATTTGAAAAATAAGGATTTGGCACCATCAAGACATTTGACATTAGCACCATTTTAAGCAGGAGATTTCAGCTGCGCATTCCAACCGTTCTCGCCATAATCAAGAAACCAGTGTGATTAACAACACGCCTTATAACCCAGATGGACTGCCAGTTGATCAGATGAGCTCCTCACCAACGGTTTTGTTTAAGGACGTAGTCCTTGTTTACCTCAATATTTCACTTCATTCTAGGACTTTTTGAGATAGTTTCGTTTTATTCACGTTCCTTGGTGATTTCTTGATGTATTTCAAGTTGTTTTATGTAGGATTTTAGAAAATTAGGGTCATATTTGTGGGTGGCTACTACCAATTCTTGAAAACCTAGCAAATCTCTGTAGTAGCCATGAAGTGGGCACTACTGAGTTTTCGTGTTTTTTTCACATTAAACATGAAAATAAGCTAGATTTTCATCAGGATCACAGTGATGTAATTAGTTTTCCTGAAAAATGAGAGGTTCCAGTAGTAGCCAGGAGGTGGCTACTGCTGGTCCCTAACAGTGGCTACTAATAAAGATTTTGGTGGCTACTACCAGTCCTTGAAAACCTAGCAAATTTCTATAGTAGCCATGACGTGGCCACTACTGAGTTTTCGTGTTTTTTCATATTCAACATAAAACTAAGCTAGCTTTTCATCAGTATCACAGTGATATAATTAGTTTTCCTGAAAAATGAGTGTTTCCAGTAGTAGCCAGGGGTGGCAACCACTGGTCCCTTACAGTGGCTACTACTAACGATTTTGGTGGCTACTACAAGCGACAGATCTTGGTTTCCTTTTCTTCGATTTTCGTAAAACTAATCAACGCATTCGATTTTTAAAAATAGCCATTCGATAGAGCAGACATTGGGGGAGAGGAGAAACACGGGATTGGAAGAAAGAACGGAGAAATGAAGAAATTACGATGTAAATACCGAAACTGGGCTGCTTAAGGGTGGCAACTACTGGTGCCTCTACCCTAAGCAAGTTCCGTTGTGAGAAATGAATTTAACTATCCCTTCAGAGTCTTCTTATGTAATATTATGCTTGATGTATTTCCTAACAGATCCTAAAAATGAAAATGAAAAAAATAAAAATGAATAATAAAATACAATTGTTATTGTTTTTTGCCAGTTTTCCGAATCCCTTCATTGTGGGAAATGAATTTACCTATCTGTTAAGAGCCTTCTATGTAATATATCGCGCTACATATGGAGGGATGCTCACCTAATAGTTCCGTTTGCTTACATTTATGTAAGCAAGTTTCATTGTGAGAAATGGATATATCCCTTACGAGGCTTTCTGTCTTCTGTTTGCTCACATTTATGTAAGCAAGTGCTATTGTGAGAAATGGATATATCCCTTACGAGGCTTCCTGTCTTCTGTTTGCTTACATTTATGTAAGCAAGTGCTATTGTGAGAAATGGATATAAACCTAGAGCCTTCCTGTCTTCCGTTTGCCTACATTTATGTTAGCAAGTGCTATTGTGAGAAATGGATATGCCTATCCGTTAAGAGCCTTCTTATGTATTATATCGCGTTACATATGAAGGGATGTTTACCTAATAGTTCCGTTTGCTTACATTTATGTAAGCAAGTTCCGTTGTGATATATATATATATATATATATCCTTTAAGACCCTTCTTATCTTTCGTTTGCTTACATTTATGTAAGCAGGTGTCGTTTTGAGAAACGGATATATCCCTGAAGAGCCTCCTTTTCTTCCGTTTGCTTACATTTATGTAAGCAAGTGCTGTTGTAAGAAATGAATATACCTATCCGTTAAGAGCCTTCTATGTAATTTATCGCGCTACATATGGAGGGATGCTCACCTAATGGTTCCGTTTACTTACATTTATGTAAGCAAGTTTCATCGTGAAAAATGGATATACATATCCCTTACGAGGCTTCCTGTCTTCCGTTTGCTTACATTTTTGTAAGCAAGTGCTGTTGAGAGAAATGGCCTTTAAGTGAAAAGTAAGGAGTTCCATCCTTTAAGAGCCTTATATAACGCGTTATAAAAAATATATCGCGTTACATATGAAGGGATAAACTGTATTAATAAACTAAATTAAATATACTGCGATAAACGATATACATACGTGATTGTTGGCAACTGAGGAAGCTACGAATACACCGCATAAAACCATTACGATTGTTGGACCTCTCGTCATGATGGAAATAAATGCCTCTGTAAACAGGCAGGGCATCGGTTTTTTCTCTTTTATTCAACATGACAATAACGTTCTAAAATAAAAATCGAATAAAGTTCAGATTTCTGGCTATAAACCAAAACAAAAAAATATACCTATATTCCTCATTCCCAAAACATTATAAATGTCTATTGATTCAATATATTGTATCTGCACGTAACCAGTTTGCCTTTTCATAAAAAAATCTCCCCAAATTGACGAAAAAAATCCCGAAAATACCCCCAAATTTAAGGTGTTGATAAAAGGTTTTGGTGATTCCTGTGAGCTGATGCCATTGAGTAGAAGACGCTGCCTCGATCATCTCACAAAGCTGCCCAAAGTATTAAACGCCAGAATTAACGGATCTTTTCCGTTATACGTATGCCATTATTTAAACTTCGATTTTAACCGTTGAAATCGATTTATATCGTCATGAAACACTTCTAATAAATATTATCAACCATTTAGGTTATGTTGAGTTGGTTATATTTACTAGACCTTCTCGAACGATCAAGTTTGTCCCCCACCCCGGCAACTACTTGGAACCGTTCCCTACAAGAAGAACTGCGAGTTCTTCAATTCCATTCAACGCGGAGCAGCTCATGAGTCACAAATGAAAAGTCACATTTACGTTTCTAAACTGTTATGTGATCGTGTTATGACCACCAAACTATACACTTCATTCTGATCTACATATCCAACTAATCTGCATTTTTACTAAGGGATTGACTACTTGATGTTATGTATTTTTGAGATGCGAGCTTGCGAGCATCCAGACCACCAAACTATACACTTCATTCTGACCTACATGGAATAGTTGACTTAAAAATAAACTAAAATACATAAACTGTCCAATTGTTGTACCTAACCTAACCAAACCTAGCTATTTAAATAGTGGCATACGTATAACGGAAAAGATCCGAATTAACTCTGGGAACTAGGAAACTCATCAACAGGAAACTCATGCAAAAAAATCGTGGAACCCCATTTTTGATCAGTTTCTCACGCGGGGTGGAAACTCTACTTTGGGTCCCCTGGGGTACTTTGGGGACCTGCCATTGTCACAGCTCAACGCCACCATGAATAATTACCTGGCCAAAAACCTAACCTTCCAAATAATAGCCGAGACGTACTTACCCTTCTTTATGATGACGAAAGGCTCCAATTGCCTAGTCTCTCTAATCTCATAAAAATTGTTCGATATCTTCACAAATATTAATTGCTCACCATCTTGTGTAGGCTCTTCCTTTGTGATAGAACGACAGATCTTCGCTAGCACATGAATGTTTAGTGATTTTAATGAAAACACCCAGCCAAACGTATGATAGAATCACAATACCGCAATTGGTTGAATCATTAAAAAAGTTAGCTTTTACGTTGAGCTTTAGACTCAACAAAATCTAAAAAGATTTAGACAATAATCGTAGAAATGTTTTTAGTACAGTAGAACTACTGTACAGAACAAAGTGATATCTAACTTTCTCGTTACTTTTGAATTGTGATATTTTGTGGAACAACTCCGGTCCGCGAATCGTTGACCCAAACGTATTTGTTATTTGTGAACTAGAGGTCGGGCTATTTCCCGTTAAATGATGCTAGCTGAGATTTACTTTACTAATGCTGTACAAAAGCCGATTATCTATTCTAAGAAAATCACCAACCAAAGTACCATTCACAGTTGAGTTTACCTGGCCTGGGGTCTGAAGGCCTCCAAATCCGGAAGTTACTTCCTTCACTTATACAGGGTGATTCCCTCGCAGATGTAAAAAAAAATTTGGGTGAAACTGCATCAAAAATGGAGTAAAATGCCGCCAACTGAATATTTTTATCTCAATCCGTTCTCAAGATATGATTTTTTAAAGTTTTTTTTTCAGGAAAACCGTGTTTTTTTCCTTTTAAACTACAATGTCTCCACTTTACATCATTAAATTTTAACTTTTGACCACATTTTCGGAATTAGCATTAAATTTACTACAAGAATAGTGTACTTGCGTTCTTAAAAAGTACCATCCAAAGGCCCTCACATCAGCTCAAACATTGACAATTTTGAAAAAAGAATATTTCTGAAAATCTTTAAAACTTTACTACTCTTTTAAAAATAATCCTGGAAACTGGCAAATCTCATGAAAACTGCTTCATCTAATATGCTTTCCAACGGTATAATCAAGTTTACTTTTATTTTGTGATTTAGTGGAGAAAATTACGTTTTAATGTTGAAAAATGTGGATTTTTTAATGAAATTGTTGGTGTTCTCGAAAGATGACCCTCCATGAACCTACGAGTATGGGGTCGGTTTCTATGTATTTTTTCACGCTTTATCGAATGGTAACATTTGTATATCTCTCCAACTCCGTTATAACCAAGTTTTACACTTAAAATCGCAAATGTTTAGTTTGTTTGTTACGATTAAATGTATGTGTGTTATGGGGTAAAACTAGTTAATTAAAGTGTAAAACTCGGTTATAACGTAGTTGAGAGATATCCAAGAGTTTCCATTCGATCCAGCGAGAAAAAATACATAAAAACCGACCCCATACTTGTTGGTTCATGGAGGGTCATCTTTCGAGAAAACCAACAATTTCATTGAAAAACCCACATTTTTTAACATTAAAACATTATTTTATCCCCTAAATAACAAAATAAAAGTAAAATTGATAATACCGTTGAAAAGCATATTAGATGAAGCAGTTTTCATGAGATTTGCCAGTTTCCAGGATTCCTTTTTAAAAGAGTAGTAAAGTTTTAAAGATTTTCAGAAATATTCTTTTTTCAAAATCGTCAATGTTTGAGCTGATGTGAGGGCCTTTGGATGGTACTTTTTAAGAACGCAAGTACTCTATTATTATAGTAAATTTAATGCTGATTCCGAAAATGTGGTCAAAAGATAAAATTTAATGAAGTAAAGTGGAGAAATCTGAGTTTAAAATGAAAAAAACACGGTATCCCTGAAAAAACCTCATATCTCGAGTACGAA
Organism: Adelphocoris suturalis; assembly: GCA_030762985.1. Taxonomy (NCBI): domain Eukaryota; kingdom Metazoa; phylum Arthropoda; class Insecta; order Hemiptera; family Miridae; genus Adelphocoris; species Adelphocoris suturalis. The sequence continues at coordinate 10,164,020 of CM061046.1, forward strand.
TTGAGATAAAAATATGCGGTTGGCGGCATTTTACTCCATTTTTGATGTAGTTTCACCCAAATCACCCTGTATAGTTTCGGTCTGGCACACGGTGAAGTCTTCCGAAGGTTTGGTTTGATGACTTTCCTTTCAATGAGTTTCCTCTTAGGAACGTTTGACCAGTTTCACAGGGGACAGGAAAATCATCAAAATAATTGTCAACTACTTTTCATCTTCCAAATTTATATCTGATTTCTATTTTAAATTCTTTTAGACGACTTTCCCTTTCATTCAGTTTTGATCAGTGTCCCACCCAAAGGGGAAACTCCTCAAAAAGCCTCAACCTCACGTTTTTGATGAGTTTCCATTTGATGAGTGTGTAGGAACCCTTAACTCCTGGTCCCTCAGCGCGATCTTCGATTTTGTTCAGAGTGCCCTTTTGTGCCACTAATTATTTGATGAATCGGCCTCTGGTGAGACTCAGCAAACCCCCCTGCCTGGCTTCCTTTCTTTAAACCCTGACTTTGACTTTTTTACTCATTGTGTATTTAAATCATTACTCTAAAATCATTAATTCCATCTTCTCCTATTTCATTCACTTAACTTTCTTTTCTCTTGTAATCATTGTACTGTGCTCCTTATATTATTTTCTCTTGCTCTACTCATGTAATATTGTTATTGAAGTGTAAACTTCTATAGGAGCACCACGTCGAAAAATTTAGCGGGGTGTGAATACGATTTTACCGTCACGTTTTTTTCCGTCACGCTGTTTTGACAACCAAGCCGTTGCTGGGGAAATGAAACTTCTTTTTGACATTTTATGTCTTTACTATGGCACATAAATGAAAAAGCGTCAAGCGGGGGAGCGTCACGCGGAGAGCGTTACGCGGAGATTCCCTAATGATCCCACGATTCTGAGATTTGGTATATGTAGCCCCTTGGACTTCTGAACACAACTGATCGATCCCAGATCAGCTGAGTGGCTCTAGAATCCAGTTTTTTCCCTAATGATCCCACGATTCTGAGATTTGGTATGTGGGCCCTTGAGGGACTTCTGAACTCAACTGACCGATCCCAGATCAGCTGAGTGGCTCTAGAATCCAGTTTTTTCCTTAATGATCCCACGATTCTGAGATTTGGTATGTGGGCCCTTGAGGGACTTCTGAACACAACTGACCGATCCCAGATCAGCTGAGTGGCTCTAGAATTCAGTTTTTTCTTTAATGATCTCACGATTCTGAGATTTGGTATGTGGGCCCTTGAGGGACTTCTGAACACAACTGACCGATCCCAGATCAGCTGAGTGGATCTAGAATCCAGTTTTTTCCCTAATGATCCCACGATTCTGAGATTTGGTATGTGGGCCCTTGAGGGACTTCTGAACACAACTGACCGATCCCAGATCAGCTGAGTGGCTCTAGAATACAATACGGGGTTTTATAGGAAGGGGAAAGGGGGCACAAAGACATAAAATGTCTCTCGTGGTTGCGTACTTGTACGAAAGCTGTATCCACCGTATGAGTTTCAAGAGGTTCTAATACCAAGTTCAGAGTGCATACCTTTCAAAGTTTAACATAGTCCCGAGCAGTACAAGTACGCAACCACGAGAGACATTTTATGTCTTTGCGCCCCCTTTTCCCTTCCTATAAAACCCCGTATTGTATTCTAGAGCCACTCAGCTGATCTGGGATCGGTCAGTTGTGTTCAGAAGTCCCTCAAGGGCCCACATACCAAATCTCAGAATCGTGGGATCATTAGGGAAAAAACTGGATTCTAGAGCCACTCAGCTGATCTGGATCGGTCAGTTGTGTTCAGAAGTCCCTCTTTTGTACTGTGCTCCTTATATTATTTTCTCTTTCTCTACTCATGTAATATTGTTGCTGAAGTGTAAACTTCTATAGGCGCACCGCGTCGAAAAATTTAGCGGGGTGTGAATACGATTTTACCGTCACGTTTTTTTCCGTCACGCTGTTTTGACAACCAAGCCGTTGCTGGGGAAATGAAACTTCTTTATTTTTCACCTGGCAAAAATCGTTCTCCACTCGTTGGAAAGCTCTCGATTCATCACGCATTTCTTTCGTACTTGTTCTTCTATTCATGTCGTAGTTTTATATTTATTTATGTTATAAATGGATATAGTAAACAATACCACTTGTTTTGTTGTCACTTGGTTGAGAAGTTAATCTTGCTTAATATAGTAATTGTAGGCGCGCACCATAACAGAAAATTACTTACACAAAATTGAGTCAAGAACATTTATCTCTTATTTCAGTTACCATGAGCCAATAATTTCTTTTCTAGAGTCGTCAGATGATTGTAATAATGATAACACTATTGTTGACGGTTAATAAATAAAGAATAAAATAATAATATAAACAGATAATATAGAAACAATGTTGTGACTAGTTTATGTGTATGAAAAGTTTAATAATGTTTGAATAAAAATTTTGTATACCTACTATGAAATTGGTCTTTACAAGATTTTTTCGGCAACCAAAATCATTTCCATAATATATTTTATATTTATTATATTTAGCAGAAAATCGTCATAGAAGTTTACACTTCTCTCGTGTGGTCTTTAGCAGACCTGGTTTATTATTTTCATATCTTGTGCATTTTTTTGTTCCGACCTGTAATATCGAAAATATTCATGTAATTGGGCTCGCCCGTTCCTTCACATATAAACAATGTTGATCACAACTTGAATAATTAAGTAATGAAAGGTCATATTACAAGGAAAACAATGCGAAAGAAATTAAAGAGCGGTCTAATACCACAAGAACACGGAGAAACTCTTTTACCAACATTAGGTAGTTACGTATGGTAAAGTCATGTATTCAAATAAAACTCGGCGCTCCGCGCCTCGCCAGGGGGCAAGCCCCCTCGACCCCCGGTTACCTCTATTTACATACTTCGGACGAAATTATTGAAACACAGAATGTGTTTGCGTTGTCGCGCAACCAAGTGACAACCAAACAAGCGTCATTGTTTACTATTCATTTATAACATCAATTTATATAGTTATAGTATGAAACTACGAAAAAAAATACGAAATAAATTCGTGATAAATCAAGAGCGATTTATCAAGTAAATGTCCTAAAGAGGCTACATACGAAATTACAGCTTCCTAGAGTGTAAAGCATAGAAATTAGCTTTAAGAGCCACACATCTGATCCGGACCCTGAGCATCGTCAAGTAAATGTCCTAAAGAGGCTACATACGAAATTACAGCTTCCTAGAGTGTAAAGCATAGAAATTAGCTTTAAGAGCCACACATCTGATCCGGACCCTGAGCATCGTCAAGTAAATGTCCTAAAGAGGCTACAAACGAAATTACAGCTTCCTAGAGTGTAAAGTATAGAAATTACCTATTCAAATTATTTAACCTCCGCTTCACAAATCAAACCGTTTTCGTAATACTCAGATCACCTGCTATGAATCAAATCATCGAAACACAAGCTCAATGAAATCATCAGAAATTAACAAGCGGTTGCAATCATGTTCACAATATCAATTATTGAGAATGATCACCTGTGTGTAAACAATTATTTATATAACCATGCTCATAACTCAGTTTGTTGGACACGCACTTCGCAGTAGTAAACATAATATTGTTGGATAAATCGAGAGCTTTCGAACGAATGGTCAACGAATTTTGTGGGATGAAAAACGACGAAGTACCATATCCCTAGCAACGACTCGGTTGTACGTGAAAATCATCCGACACACATTTCGTTACCATCCCGCGTTCCATTTTCGGCTAGTTAGTCCATGGCTAAAACACATTCTGTGTTAAAACTTGAAGGGTAACTTTCACACGAGTAATAAATTTTAACATCACAATTAAATGGATCACAAAAAAAATAAAATAAATAAAATAAAATAAACCTACAAGCATGAGGTATGACTGGTAAGTGACAGGAAAAAATACAAGTACACCTAAAGTAAGTACTATGTACCTACAGTATAAAATCCAGAGAGATCCATTTATTTTTTTTCCAAAATCCTGGAACAACAATCTCGACAAAGCTAATTTTGAAAAGACTGCTTAAATATTTACAATGTTTGTTTCGCTAGCGTCTCTTACATATTTCTCTTTTTTCAGTGTGAACAGCTCTGTTACTTTCCGGGCTGCGGTAAGTAATGCTCCTTGTTAATTATCTATGATCGTATCTAGATCATTCATTCATTTCTTTTAATATCATTTTTGCCATTGGTGCGAATTTATTTTCAACCCCACAACATTACCGTTTCTATCCGCTACTCTTCCGTCAGTCTTCCTCATGTCTAGCAGATTAGAGATTTTTCAGAGACTTAACTCGACAATTATCCAACCACTTATAAATAATTTGGAAACGAGTTGAAGTAGCTTAACTGGGGCTGTTAGGCAAACTACTAATTCTAATGTGTGTGATAAAAAAAACGGACGGTAGACCTTCGGTTGTACAGTCAGATCATTTAATAATGATTAATTTTACACATTATTACTTCATTGTGGTTACTTAGCAATATTAGTTTATAACTGAGCGTAATAAATCAGCTTTCCTTGACACTACAGAGGCTAAGGGATTATGAGATGCTGTGATAAAATGAGAGCATTCCAACAAGTGGCTAACGATTTTCCTGTTATGAAAACTAAGGGAGTTACACTTCCCTAGTAATGCATTGGTTGTACGTGAAAATCAATAGAAAAACCCACCGTGACGTGACGCTCGTGACGTGACGAAAACAAATGAAAACGTCCTGTTAATCATTAACAATTGTCAAATTGTTAATCAGTTATTAAATGATAAAAACTTACGGCCGAGTCGGTCTTTTTTTTTTTATAACGTATACCTTGTTACATCAATAGAGTTTTGATTAATTAGGATGCTCCGGCGCAGAGGGTATTAATAATATCGCTGTAGTTATACTACCGTGCATAAGACACTAGTGCACTACCTTTCATTGTGTAGAGAACTCATTTAGTTTATTTGATCACTGGTAGGAGCGCACTGTGAGCTTGAGTCGTTAATTTCATTCTTTGAGTATTAATAAGATATTAGCGATGTTTCAGGCAGTCAAACCATACGTGCCACCACTGTCGTTTGGTCTAGGGGCAACCAAACTGGTCTAGGGGCTGACAAGGGGCAAAATGGCCAAACACAGATCAGCTGATGTAAGATGTGATGTTGAGTTTGGTGAATGAATGGGGATTGTATACCCACATATTTCTTTTTTAAGGTTTACACCCTAATTGTGCACCTTACATGTACACCGCTATTTTACACAGTTAATATTTCATATTTTTTACACCAGTATGGTAATACGCTGTTTAGCGTGCAGGAGGTTTTCATCCTCCTCTGTTTCACTCATCAAGTAAGTTCGCCTCACCAGCTTTTATATCCACTACCTAACAGCACAGTATGTAGGTATTTACCTACCTCTCATCTAATGGATCATTTTCCCAAATTTTACTTACTTCATGAACGAATAGGAGTTGTACCTATTGAAAAGGCACTTGGACAATACATAATATATTATATTACACAGGCAACCAAACTAATAAGTAGGTAGTTACAAACCAAAATGAAAATGAGGTTACAAAACCAAAAAAAAAAAAATGAAATAGGAGGCACCAAGATTTGGGCATGGGAACCAAAGTATGTACATACTAACATCTAGACAGTTATGTCTACATACATAAATTAATACTAAAATGTAACAATTATAAGTAATATCAAACAAAACTTAAATTACAATAAACTGCTTTGTCATTTGAATTTGAAAAACGCTGCAAATTATTTCACAAAGGTCTATTATTTTTTCAATTGAGCGGCGGCAGATCCACACGGAAGTTATTAACTCAATCATGGCCAGGGGGGGTAATAAATCGTATCCCGTTTCTAGGACGCTACCTACTGTTCCCGAAAATTCCCAGCAACTATGAAATGACCTACCTACCTAATTTTTATTTTTCACATTCTTTGATTGATCGTAATGAACATCGTCACTAGGCTTTCCTAAGCCAAGAAGTAATATTCGCGGATCGCGTAGGGTGGTCGGAGCGAGGGGCGGCGGCGGATCCACAAGGAAGGTATAAGCACCTACAAATCATATCGCCTCCGGGAAGAAATAAACGTAAGTATCTCGTTTCTAATACGCAGCCGTTTCAAGTTCACTCGTTCTAACAACCTAACTTACGGATTTCCATCCTATTAGAATTCGCTTACTTTGTGAGACCGATCGTGTAGAGGGTGGTCGCATTGTAATAGTGATGAACACAAATCGATGTAAGATTCGATTTAATCGAAGTTTTTCTAAAAAATCAAAGACTAGATTTTTTTAAAGAAAACTCGTAATTTTTTTTTTTTAGCAAAGTTTAATGGACGATTTATAGCGTTGGTACCTAATAGCTAACACTCAGAAAACAGTATTAGGAACTATGAACTCATGAAGGATCGGTTTAAGTTTTAACCATGTTTTAGCAATGGATCCCCCGCTGAAAAGTGAGATGAAAGTAGCGCCAATAATTGTGATGATTTCCGCTTACAACCGAGTCGTTGCTAGGGATATGATACTTCGTCGTTTTTCATCCCACAAAATTCGTTGACCATTCGTTCGAAAGCTCTCGATTTATCCAACCATACTATATTAACTACTGCGAAGTGCGTGTCCAACAAGCTGAGTTATGAGCATGGTTATATGAATAATTGTTTACACACAGGTGATCATTCTCAATTATTGATATTGTGAACATGATTGCAACCGCTTGTTAATTTCTGATGATTTCATTGAGCTGGTGTTTCGATTATGTGATTCATAGCAGGTGATCCGAATATTGCGAGAACGGTTTGATTTGTGAAGCGGTGGTTAAATCATTTTAATAGGTAATTTCTATACTTTACACTATAGGAAGCAAGAGCTCAATCGTCGTGATTATTTCTATGATAAAGTGAGAGCGAGGAGCTAAAACATGATTCCATGTTTTTTACATTTTAGCAGTCAGGGTCAAAGTAATAACATCCGAGGGGGTCCAGGGGCCGAAGGGCCGAGTTTTTCACAACTTCAAATAGAGTTAGGTACCAGCATAAACGAAATTGTGTTCCCTTCCCTCAGTAGGTACCTATATTTTCGGTCAGTTTTATTCCATAGAACCAAATGATCCAAGGAACATAATAGGAAGGGCACATTGTAAGTTTAACAAGGATCAGGTATTTTTAGTCTATGGCCTGGTGCTAGGGGCCATAATTATCTACCTACCCTTTTCTCACTCAGCTTTTCAAGAAATGGAAGTAAAATAGTTATGATTTGGTGATGTGTCTATTGAGGGACTTGGATTAGTCCATCATAATTTTTGAAAGAAAGTGAAAGAAGGTAAGAAGGGAATAGCTATTTATCAACTTTTTAAAAATTTATTTATTTGCAAATTAGAATAATTTCACATATCGTGTCCTTGTACAATATACATAGATTGATACCGCACTTGCTTAATTCAAAAAGAAAATTTTTCGGATTTGGAATCACAATTTGGTGATTTTGGTACATACACTTCAGCACCCCCAAAACCGTGTTCAACCACACTCCTCCCGCTTAAAGCCCACAAATGAAAAATACCTATCCCAGTCGATTCTGCGTCCAAAATTACTTGGAAAAAGACTCCCCACTTGCCTATGTAAGAAAAAAGATCGAAAAACATTTTTTTTGACCCGTAGCACCCGTGGGTGTTGGGCGACCGGGCTGGCGACAAGTTTGGACCAACTATACCCCAAATGACGTCTATGTGCGAAAGAATGGGTTTTAAAGTAAATTCAAATGCCTTTTATGGTCCGGACAGCAAAAGGCGGACGGACTTGGCAGATTTTGGATTCTACGCACCTTGAAACGTAAAATGACAAAGTTTGAGGGGGGGGGGGGGGGGGGTTATAAATTTTTTTTTTGCTATACGGTCACAAAGGATTATATTATTGGTAATAATATCTTTGAATTCTGCATTTTTGGGAAATTGGTAATAAAGGATGTAGGTAAAATTTAATATTCTTACCACTATTTCGTCGTTTGCAATTAGGTACCTACTAAATTTCTCTTTTTGGGGCGTTTCTCATTGGAAATGTAGTTGGAATTCTTGATTCCATATTAGAAAAAAACAAAAAAAAAACCAAAAAAACATGAATACAAACTATTGCTAAGTAAAGTTATACAATGAGTAAATTTTTGTTAGAGAAATTACTTTTAAATATTAAGAATTAAACATTTCTAAGTAAATAGCTATTCATCCAGAGGGTTCGGACTCCAATCCGCTGAAGTAATGCAATTTTAATTTATGAATGATTTGCATTCTAAATGGGCTGGATAATTATTTATTTGTGCGAAAGAATGGGTTTTAAAGTAAATTCAAATGCCTTTTATGGTCCGGACAGCGAAAGGCGGACGGACTTGGCAGATTTTGGATTCTACGCACTTCGAAACGTAAAATGACAAAGTTTGAGGGGGGGTTATAAAAATTTTTTGCTATACGATCACATAGGCTTATTATTGAAAATATTTTACAAGAGCTTCTCGAATACCCAACAAAGTTGGGAGGCCTAGCTCTTGAAAATCCCGTCAAAGCGGCATCAATGGCATACGAGACATCCAGAGAAGCCACAGCGCCACTCTCTGATGCCATAAGGAGTGGCAGAACTTTGGATGTTGCCCAGTACGAAGAGGGTGTGGTATCAAATTTGCGAGAAGTGGCAACACAGCGAAAAACCACTGAGCTTGCAGCCAGCGAGCAGCTTTTGACATCACTACCCAGTAGGCAACAGAGGTCCATTCGAAGGACTTGGGAGGCATCACAATGGCTCAGCGTCCTCCCACTTGCAGCAGACAACTTCGACTTGTCGTCTTCCCAATTCAGTGACGCACTAGCCATTCGGTACGGTTGGGAACCAAGAGTTGGTGGGGTTGTCAGTATGGTGCGACGGATGCGGGAGTCCCATGGACATGAACCACGCCCTCAATTGTATGAAGGGCGGCCTGATCAAACAGGGACACGACCTGGTTCGGGACGAATGCGCCAAAATAGCAAGCCTCGCATGGAACGGTGTTGTCACAGAACCAGTTCTTCGTGAAAGTGCTAATGGCAGCCCCGGTTTGGTGGCAGACATGAAGGTTCATGGTGTGTGAGACCGTGAGAGACCTGCGTTTTTTGATACCCGCGTTATAAACGCTGACGCAGTCTCTTACACTTCCATCGACTGGCCAACCATCTCTCGCCATGCTGCCCAAGCCAAGCATGCAAAATACGACAGAATAGCCGAAGATCTGAGAGGGTCTTTCACGCCACTCGTAATTTCATGCGATGGAGCATTGCATAAAGAGTATGACGCTTTTCTCAAGAATGCCTCCCTACGCCTTGCCAACAAATGGTCCAAATCCTACGCTCAAGTGATGATGTGGACGCGAGTGAAAACTCAATTCTCCGTCCATCGAGCGGTGTGCATGAGGCAAAGAGGCCCAAGGAAACAAGTCCGAGGACTCGGACTAGAGGACGGAGCAGCAATTTGGCTCCAACAAGACTAACTCCTCACACATTTACGCTCGCTTGCTCGCACGCTCGCAAAAAAAAAAAAACCCCCCTTTGGCATAAATCAATTTCAATTTTTGGCAAACTTTTGGCATACCAATTTGAACTTTTGGCAACTCATTTTGAACTTTCGGCAATCCATTACGTTTCGACAACTACTGGAGTCCTTTTCTACCTTCATTCCTTCTACAATGTTCAATAAAGTGTTTTTTCTCTCTCTCATATTGTAAAAATAAACCAAAAAGCGTAGCGGTGGCGGTTCAATTGCAAAGCCAACTCGACTATAGTGGCACGTATGCCTTGACAGGGAAACGGCGTTGAATTCAGAGCAATTGCCCTCCATCTTATCAATACTTGAAGGTTTCATTTATAGAAAGGTTAAGGCTGTCAAACAACAAAAAAGCTTTTCAAGTGATGAGTCAGGCTGCACTATCTCCTATCAATAAGTGATGAGCAGTGGTCAGTTCAACTGCAATGTAGAGTCAACCCCAAATGATAACATCATGTGCAGATGGAACACTGGTTGTCTTTAGAAAACTACGTGAGGGGTATATTCATTGTTTGTTTCAAAAATCATTTCTATTATACCATTTACAAAAAAAAATCACGGTTGAAATAACAAAAAATAAATAAAATGAAATAAATAAATAGAAGCCTTTTGTGGTGATTGAAATGGTTTAATAGAAAAAATTAAAATAATCTGTTGTAGCAATATTTCTATTCCAACTTAGCTTATTGGTGATTTGAGTTTGTTTTGTTTGCATTTTGTTGTTTGTCGTTCTCGGTTGTTTGCCCCGTTTTCTATTCCGCATGCTTATATAATACAATTGTGTGATATTGTCCATAGAAAAAGTGTTTTTGAGCTGGAGTAACGCAGTGAAGCGACAACATACCTAAATTTATGATTTTGCAGGCAGTGCTCTTCAGTTCATCCGTAGGTATTCGTATTTATCGTAGTTTTCAACGTTCTGATTATTAGTTGATTAGATAAGGTACTTGTATTCGTATTAGGTATGCTTTAAACCATAGGTAGGTTTGTGAATATGAAAGCGCACGTGATTTCAAATTATTACAAAAAAAAAAAAAGTCCAGTCATGCAGCATGACCCCATGAGCGAATTTTTGAAGAAATCTTCGACGTTTCAGTCGCTATTGATCGTGTAGAGAAATTTTAGTTTATGATTTTGATAGACAAACATGGAATCAAATTCTATCTACAGCATGGTTCTAGCCTTAAACAGCATGGTTCTAGAATTGGTTATACAGGTATACTTCCATAAGAGTAGTTCAATCTGAATTTGGACAATGTTTCATGCAAATATTACCGATTTTTACAACTAGCGAACGGCATTATTTCGATTTTTGACTGATTTTTCAACTTTGAAATTTTTGAAAACTTGATACATATTCTTATAGGAAATTTTACGCTGATTCCGAATATACCACATGTTAGTATGCTGAAAAAATTATTTCGCACAACAAATCGCAAAAAACAGGCTATTTTGAAATTTTTGACTACATTTTTGAAAATTTCAACCCGAAGATGTAATCCGATCATGCTGGCCAACTAACTTGAACTTTAGTTTTGTGTCCTTAACATTTTAAAATTTGTTTGAAGTTTCTAGCACAATTCTACGGACAGTTATCGTCTGGAATGACACATATATACATACATACATACATACATACATACATACATACATACATAAAAGAATATGATTCAGAATACCCTAAAACGGATTTCTGCATAAAATTTTTTCAAAAATTCACATTCTACAAATTTTGAGGCGAGAGCAACAGCTTAATTTTCTTCAAAAATTCGCTAAAACCATTGGAAATCTATTTATATGAACGTTTGACAGTTTATTATACAGTCTTCGTATATTGATTCACTAAGTACCATCGAGGCGATCGGGAACTCATATTCTGATGATCCCTTAATACAAAGCCTACGTGTATCGCTACACCAAGCCACCACATTGGGTTCAACCATAACTTTTATGTGGGTGCCGAGCCATGTGGGTATTCATGGCAATGATTGTGCAGATGCCCGTGCAAGGAGAGTCAATGGTGATAACTCCATCGAAATGTTGCCTATACGCATTGAGGATCAAATCTCCTGCATGCAACATAATGCCAATTCCATCTGGCATGAACAATGGCAGGGTAAGGTCACTGGTCTTCGTAGTGTCCTTCAGGACTTGAGCCCGGTTGTCACTGGCCATACCCGTCTTACTCACAGACACCTGCTTAGAGCAGGAGCTCGAGATGTTGTGTGGATCTGTCCATCCGCCACTTCCTGGAGGATTGCCCAGCCCTTGCGGACCTCCGAGTCCAGCATCAGCCCCCTATGTGGGTTTTGACGTTTTATCCGGACCAGACAAGGTCCGATCCCTGCTATTGTACCAAAGAGCCGCTGAGCTCTACTACGAACTGTGATATAAGTATTTATATGTTGGTTAACTTCGGTGATCTGACGAGAACCGATGTTTTCAACAAAATATGCGTTGGCGAATACTACTTTTTCTTAGGTGAACCTAGTTACTTGATGCCTATGAAGATAGCTGATAAAGCAGTGTAAAACGATTTGAAACTTCTTCAACTCGATCTCAAATTCAAGAGAATCGTTGACTTTGAAATACTAAAGAGACTCTATCGTGACGATAGCATTTGGTTTGTCGTGTACATACTTGTAAAAATACGTGTAGAAATACGTGAAGAGCTGGCATCTGCAGTTACTTGCTCTAGACGCTGCTCTACGCGTTAACGCCGGAAAATCGTGCGGGAAGAACAATAACTCTCTAATAATAATTGTTTTTAACGAATTGCATTCTCCAATTGATTGATTGGGGGTTAGGTACCTCCTGAAAGTAGAAGCGTCAAATTATTAATTTTAATTGCATTCATACAAAGAACTTGTGCCATCCTCTATGATTCATGGAGGGGCTGTGCCCACCCTGCCCCTCCTCAAACTACGCCACTTCTATCCTTAGAAGTCAGCACCAAAAACCGTGATCGTTGACTCAAGTCTAAGTTTCATAGTCCATTCACTTTTGAGACTTCAAGTCCATTTGTTTCGAAGGGAAGCTTTGGACGGCGGACGGACGGATTTTTGACATTTTATGTCTTTACTATGGCACATAACTCAAAACGCTGCAAATTATTACACAAAGGTTTATTATTTATGTATTAGACAGCCCTTCTACGTAGATCTCTGGTCCATATTATTAAACGCCGCTTATAGTATATTTAGTATCGGAACTCGGAGCTTCGGACCTCACAAATGGGTTCAATCCATTACAGCAGCGGAATCTCACAATTTTACGCTTTTTTATATAGTTGATAAACAAAGCAATTTATTACCAAGTCATCTTTCCAACACATGAAAGTGTTACCTATACTGTATATTGATATCATCTAATTGGTCAAATTTCAAAAAATGTGCTGACAAAATCACTGAAAATGGCTAAGAATTGTTAAATTGATATTTTTAGCATAAGATTGGTCAAATAAAGTTTATCAACTATGAAATAGAACATTCAAAAATTTATGTACGAAATTATGCTAAAAACCTAAAAAATCTATAAAATTGCAAAAAATAGCCTAAAATCCAAAATCTCTTTTTGAATAGAAGAGTATCATTTAGAATACTTTTTTTTCATAAAATTAATAGCTAACATTTTCTTTTCACTCATAAATCTCCAATTTCTATACAACTTGAAATATACAAAAAAAGTCCAGTCATGCAGCATGACCCCATGAGCGAATTTTTGAAGAAATCTTCGACATTTCAGTCGCTATTGATCGTGTAGAGAAATTTTAGTTTATGATTTTGATAGACAAACATATAATGAAATTTTTAACAAGCACCTACTACCTACGTTTTAAACAGCATGGTTCTAGGATTGGTTATACAGGGATACTTCCATAAGAGTAGTTTAATCTGAATTTGGACAATGTTTCATGCAAATATTACCGATTTTTACAACTAGCGAACGGCATTATTTCGATTTTTGACTGATTTTTCAACTTTGAAATTTTTGAAAACTTGATACATATTATTATAGGAAATTTTACGCTGATTCCGAATATACCACATGTTAGTATGCTGAAAAAATTATTTCGCACAACAAATCGCAAAAAACAGGCTATTTTGAAATTTTTGACTACATTTTTGAAATTTTCAACCCGAAGATGTAATCCGATCATGCTGGCCAACGAACTTGAACTTTCGTTTTGTGTCCTTAACATTTTAAAATTTGTTTGAAGTTTCTAGCACAATTCTACGGACAGTTATCGTCTGGAATGACACATACATACATACATATATACATACATATATACATACATATATACATACATACATAAAAAAATGCGTTAAACTTCAGAATATGATTCAGAATAGCCTGAAACGGATTTCTGCATAAAATTTTTTCAAAAATTCACATTCTACAAATTTTGAGGCGAGAGCAATAGCTTAATTTTCTCCAAAAATTCGCTAAAAGACACTTTTTCACCTATTTTTGGCTCATAGCACCCATGAGAGTGGAGCGATCGAGCTGGCGAGAAGTTAGGACCAACTAGACCCCAAGTGGAGTCTATGTGCGAAAGAACAGATTTTTTAAGTCAATTCTAAGGTCTTTTATGGCCCGGACGGCGAACGGCGGACGGCGGACGGACATTTCAAATTTGGATTCTACGCACCTTGAAACGTAAAGTGACAAAGTTTGAGGGGGGGTTATAAAAATTTTTTGCTATACGATCACATAGGCTTATTATTGGAAATAATAAACCAAAAGTGTGACGTTACGGTGTGACGAAGAAAGCGTTATGAAAAATGTCTAATGATTTTCACGTACAACCGATTCGTTGCTACGGAACTTTAACTTCGCCAGTAATCATCGTACAAAAATCGTTCACCACTCGTTGGATAGCTCTCGATTTACCTAATCATATTACGTTAACCACAGCGGAGTGCGTGGCCGACAAGCTGCGGTATGAGCGTGATTGTTTAAATAATTGTTTACACACAGGTGATCATTCTCAATAATTTATATTGTTAACACGATTGCAAGCTTTATATAAGTAAAGACATAATTTTGAAACCAAACAACCGATAAAAGAATTGTCTCTTGGAGATGTACGAGTCTTGGAGACGAGGTACGTGGTACGTGGTTTGGGTGCGGGAGGGGGCGCAAAGACATAAAATGTCCCTCGTGTTTGCGTACTTGTACGAAAGCTGTACCCACCGTTTGTGTTTTGATACATTCTCTAAGCCACAATTCTCTTATGATTTTCACGTACAACCAAGTCGTTGCTGGGGAAATGAAAGTTCTTTAGTTTTCATCGGGCAAAAATCGTCCTCCATTCGTTGGGAAGCTCTCGATTTACCACGCATTTTGACATTTTATGTCTTTACTATGACACATAACTCAAAAAGTGTGACGTTAACTGTGACGAAGAAAGCGTTATGAAAAATTTCTAATGATTTTCACGTACAACCGATTCGTTGCTACGGAACTTTAACTTCGCCAGTAATCATCGTACAAAAATCGTTCACCACTCGTTGGATAGCTCTCGATTTACCTAACCATTTATCTTAGAATAAGTGCATATAACTGAGAAGATTAGGTAGGTACTATATAAACTTTTAAGGCGCCTAGATGATTTCGATGTACATTTTATTTCACCTTCATTTCACTACCATACAATATTACAAACTAAGTAACTGGTGGGTATCTAGTTACTTGCTATTTTATTAATCCGTCAATGGAAAAGGAGTCAAATTTGAAATGTTTATTTGTGGGGTTTCGGGAAGCATTGCTTTCCTTGGAAAGTTCTTTCTCGAATAATATCTCGTCATCATTGATATATTGATAATAATAGGATAATAATTCCTAATATGAATATATACATATTATTTATATGAAATAATAATCTTCGTAAGTTATCGTATTATATTTAAGGTGAATGGTTTTGAAATTTGAGCACGATGAGTGTAAAGGAATCGATACCTAACTATCAATTTTATGAAGAGAAAAAAACCTTCTTCTGCATAGGTACCTAATATTTTGACATTCAAACAAAAATTTAGATTATATCCTTTCGTGATTCTTTTTTGTTCAGCTCATTTACGTGATTTTTTTTTTTTTTTTTTTTTTTTTTTTTTTTTTCTTCTTTTTTTTCCAACTATGAATTTGGTCTAGTTTAGGACCGTTTATCAGAAGCTTCAACTTTTAATATGGAAGAGTGTGAATGGAGGGGGTAATAGTAATAAATCATGATGTTTTAACTATTCTCGTCCAATTTTCGTGATTTTTTTTTTTTTTTTTTTTTTTTTTTTCAACTATGAATTGGGACTAGGGTGGAGGCACCGATAGTATCCACTCCTGCCAGTAGTAGCCACTCATGAACTTTAGATTTGAAAAATAAGGATTTGGCACCATCAAGACATTCGACATTAGCACCATTTTAAAGCAGGAGATGTCAGCTACGCATTCCAACCGTTCTCGCCATAATCAAGAAACCAGTGTGATTAACAACACGCCTTATAACCCAGATGGACTGCCAGTTGATCAGATGAGCTCCTCACCAACGGTTTTGATTAACGACGAAGTCCTTGTTTACCACAATATTTCACTTCATTCTAGGACTTTTTGAGATAGTTTCATTTTATTTACGTTCCTTGGTGATTTCTTGATGTATTTCAAGTTGTTTCACGTAGGATTTTAGACAATTAGGGTCATATTTGTGGGGGGGCTACTACTAGTTCTTAAAAACCTAGCGAATTTCTGTAGGAGCCATGATGTGGCCACTACTGAGTTTTCGTGTTTTTTCTCATTAAACATGAAAATAAACTAGATTTTCATCAGGATCACAGTGATCTAATTAGTTTTCCTGAAAAATTAGAGGTTCCAGTAGTAGCCAGGAGGTGGCTACTGCTGGTCCCTAACAGTGGCTACTAATAACGATTTTGGTGGCTACTGCCAGTTCTTGAAAACCTAGTGAATTTCTGTAGTAGCCATGACGTGGCCACTACTGAGTTTTCGTTTTTTCATATAAAACATAAAAATAAACTAGATTTTCATCAGTATCACAGTGATATAATTGGTTTTTCCTGAAAAATGAGTATTTCCAGTAGTAGCCAGGGGGTGGCAACTACTGGTCCCTTACTACTGAACCTCAAAAACACTCTCCAAGTTTCGCTTCGATATCTCAAAAATTGTGGAAAAGTTTCTGTCTGTATCATGAAGGAAGGGCCTAAGTATACGATTTCCAACGCTTAAATCGGGTATAACTCAAAATCCTGCCATTGACTTTTTTTGGGCCCATGGAGACATACGTTGAGAACAATCATCCTGGAGAGTTTGAGATGATCCTATGAAAGCCAAATCCCATTGATAAAGTACAGGGTCCTTTCATTTTGGACGGGGGTGAATGGAGGGGGTAATAGAAGTAAACTATGATGTTTTAACAAATCACGTCGGGTCAATTATGAATTAGGTCTAATGTTGGACAGTATGATAGGATTTTCAAATTTCATGCTGGAAGTTTTAGGAACGAAATTTACTATCACTGGAGGGGGTTGATGGGAGGAAGGGTAATCCGAGAAGTCAAGGTATTTTTATTTTTTCATCTTTTAATAATGATTATCATGTAATAAAGATTTACAGGACATTGACATTTTTCGACCGTAACGTCACGGTCACAAATTTACGTTGATTTTCGCTTAGAACCGAGTCGTTGCTAGGGAAACGGTACCTACATCGTCATGTCTCTTCCCACAAAATTCGTTGACCATTCGTTCGAAAGCTCTCGATTTATCCAACCATGTTATGTTTACTACTTCGAAGTGCGTGGCCAACAAGCTGAGTTATTAGCATGGTTATTAGAATAATTGTTTACACGTGGGTGATCATTCTCAATAATTGATATTGTGAACATGATTGCAACCACTTGTAAAATCAATCATTCTACAGCCTGATCATTTGATAATGATTAATTTTACACATTATCAGTTCATTATGGTTTCTTAGCAATATTAGTTTATAACTTAGCGTAATAAATCAGCTTCCTTGACACTACAGAGGCTCAGAGATCATGAGATGTGATAAAATGAGAGCATTCCAAAAAGTGGCGAACGATTTTCCTGATAAGAAAACTAAGGGAGTTACACTTCTCTAGTAACGCATTGGTTGTACGTGAAAATCAATAAAGAATCAATATTTTCGCCGTGACGTGACGGTCGGGAAAAAAATGGAAACGTCCTGTTAATCGTTAATAAATGATCTGACTGTAGATCCGTAGGTTCGTTTTAACACAGAATGTGTTTAGCCATGGACTAACTAGGCAAAAAAGCTAACGAAAACTGAAGCGAAATGTGGGACGAAATCTGTGACGACAACATTCTAATGATTTCCGTTTACAACCGAGTCGTTGCTAGGGAAATGGTACTTTGTCGTTTTTCATCCCCTGAAATTCGTTGACCATTCGTTCGAAAGCTCTCGATTTATTTAACCATATTATGTTAACTACTGCGAAGTCGTTGGCCAACAAGCTGAGTTATGAGCATGGTTATTTGAATAATTGTGTACATTCAGGTGATCATTCTCAATAATTGATATTGTGAACATGATTGCAACCGCTTGTTAATTTCTGATGATTTCATTGAGCTGGTGTTTCGATGATTTGATTCATAGCAGGTGATCCGAATATTGCGAGAACGGTTTGATTTGTGAAGTGGTGGTTAAATAAGCTAAGGATCGTGTAACCTGGTGTAACCTATGTAACCGAAGCTGAAATTTGGGAGGGAGGCTCAAGGGAGAATGTTGAAGACGCCTGGGTGATCACTGATCAGCTGACTGAGCTCCAAAGGCATTTTCTTTCCTATTCAACGCAGGAAGCTGAAATTTGGGATGGAGGGTCAAGGAAGAATGCTGAAGACGCAATAGTGATCACTGATCAGCTGAGTGAGCTCCAAAGCCATTTTCTTTCCTAATCAAAGCAGGAAGCGGAAATTTGAGATGGAGGGTCAAGGAAGAATGCTGAAGACGCAATAGTGATCACTGATCAGCTGAGTGAGCTCCAAAGCCATTTTCTTTCCTATTCAACGCAGGATGCTGAAATTTGAGAGGGAGGGTCAAGGGAGAATGCTGAAGACGCCTGGGTGATCACTGATCAGCTGAGTGAATTCCAAAGCCATGGAATGTGTTTTAGCCATGGACTAACCAAAAAAGCTAACGAAATTTCGTAACAAAATCTGGGACGACAACATGGATACCGATGATACGGAACTAATGATCGTGTAACCTGGTGTAACCTATGCGATATTTTGTTATGACGCGGTTTATGAGTTATAAATATTTTAAGTTATTATCTCACTATTGGAAGTTAACCAATCTTCATCCTAAGATTGAAGACGGGTTTATGTGAAATGCGTGAGCTAAAACACATTCTGTGTTTCAATAATTTCGTCCGAAGTATGTAAATAGAGGTACCCGGGGTTCCCCTGGCGAGGCGCGGAGCGCCGAGTTTTTAAAAATTTTATTTTAACTCTTTCAAAATTATATCAAATCTTAAATCAAAATTATATACAATCCATTCATAGGGACGTCCCTGTAATGCAAGCATTACTTACCAATATGTTTCGCTGTACTTTTCAATTGATAAAATCGACATTTATAACAACATACACAAAGTTTTTGAAATTGATAAATACTTTTTTGAATCATAAATACATTTTTGTTCAAGTGTTTACCGTTCCAAACATCGTATTTTCTTTATCTCTCCTGGCATATATCCTACTCGCGTCTGGATCGTTTAGCTTAGCTATAGCTAACTTGAGATTATGTTCGGCCATATTCCTGTAGTTTTTGGGAAGATCCTTCATTTTCCGGCCCTTATCCTGTAAATAGAAGTAGCTAACAATGAAAGTTGAATTTGTTGTTAAATGTTCATTGTACTTGCTATATATATTTATTATACGTATAATACAGGGTGAGTCAAATAAACCAGTCATGGAGCATGATCGTATGAGCGAATTTTCGTCAATCGTCGTACTATATTATGCTAAATTGTTTTGAATATTTAGGACTTTGGATAAATTGCGCTGTGAAGAAATGTGGAATACTATTTCGTCTTTATCCTTGCATAGTCTGCACAGGGCTGAGTTTTGTGTGACCCCAATGCGGTGTTGGTGGAAACGTAGGGGTGCAAAGCCGGTTATAAGGCCGACTATTGTTTCAAGTTCCCTACGGTTTTAGCGAATTTTTGAAGAAAATTAAGCTATTGCTCTCGCCTCGAAATTTGTAGAATGTGAATTTTTGAAAAAAATTTTATGCAGAAATCCGTTGCAGGCTATTCTGAATCATATTCTGAAGTTTAACGCATTTTTTTTATGTATGTATGTATGTATATATTATATGTATGTATGTGTCATTCCAGACGATAACTGTCCGTAGAATTGTGCTAGAGACTTTCAACAAATTTTAAAATGTTAAGGACACAAAACGAAAGTTCAAGTTCGTTGGCCATCATGATCGGATTACATCTTCGGGTTGAAATTTTCAAAAATGTAGTCAAAAATTACAAAATAGCCTGCTTTTCGCGAAATAATTTAGTGTTGTGCGAAATAATTTTTTCAGCATACTAACATGTGGTATATTTGGAATCAGCGTAAAATTTCCTATAAGAATATGTATCAAGTTTTCAAAAATTTCAAAGTTGAAAAATCAGTCAAAAATCGAAATAATGCCGTTCGCTAGTTGTAAAAATCGGTAATATTTGCATGAAACATTGTCCAAATTCAGATTGAACTACTCTTATGGAAGTATCCCTGTATAACCAATCCTAGAACCATGCTGTTTAAAACGTAGGTAGTAGGTGCTTGTTAAAAAAAAAAAAAAAAAAAAAAAAGTAATCGCAACTGATGAGTTTACTCTGTTTTACTCTGTGAAATATTCCGTCCTCCGATTCTCTCGGTCGCTCTCTTTAATGTTTTACGCTCAACTGTTTTAGGACTTGATGTAGCTTTAATACTGAATGTGGCTTAGAAAATATCAGCCATGAAATTATGAAGAAGTTCTATTTATGTACGTACTAGCACGCAGACCTAACGCCTCGCTCCGCTCGGCCGTCACTAACGTTAATCTCAAGGCCTCCCTCCACTCGGCCGTCAATAACGTTAAGCCTTTGAGTACCTCCTAATTATTTTTAATAATTTGATTCCGTGTTTGTCTATCAAAATCATAAACTAAAATTTCTCTATACGATCAATAGCGACTGAAATGTCGAAGATTTCTTCAAAAATTCGCTCATAGGGTCATGCTGCATGACTGGACTTTTTTCCTGAGAAGCCCCTCAGTAAGTTTGGTGTTGGGTTCGGCTACCATGAGCTTGATGTGGACATGTTGACCACATGTGGACATGTGCACATGTGGACAATATTGGACCATCTTCTTGTAGTCTGTTGGTCATCCCACATGTTGATGATCCTTCTGAAGGTAGCCAACTCTATTGTACAACACTGCTCAAATAATTCCTTGCAACATGATGCTACACGAGGCAATAGTTATTGCCGTTACGTAAAACTTTTCTAGTGCAATTTCTTCGAAGTTGCGCAACTTTTGTTACTCGTGTAAAGGTCCCTTAACATGACACTTTTCGATTCTATGTTCCAAAGTAAAGACTTAAAACGTCAAATATCTATTTATGGCAAACAACTCATTCTAAATAATATTCTGCAATTCAAAAAAGACTTTGGATTTTAAGGGGATTTTTTTAGTTTTAATCTATTTTTCGGCAAAACGAGATTAATAAAATTCAAGTACATTTTTCAGCATAAATTACTGCAAAATTTTTTTGGTGCCGGTTCTATACGCGCCCCACAGAGCCCGAGCGCCCCACGCTCAAACTGTGTGCGTCCCACAGTAGCCTCACTCTTTCCTGTCCCGAAGTAAACACCGTGTTGACAAATACTTCACCAGTTAGCACAATCGATGAGTGTGAAAGGTGTTTCTTTATCGCAAATACAAAGGGCAACGAACTATCTACATCAACATGATTTCCATTCCTATAGGAGTGATCAGTTGTCTTCTGAATTCAACCGGTCCGCTATGCTGCTCAGTGACTTTTACGAACGTATAGGGAAAAACGATGATTGTGCGATTATTTTTTTACGTGAACACGATATTTTGGATTCGGAACCGGAAGGACCTTGTCATAAGTTAGGTCAATGCGCCGTGGTAATAAGTTTTTCCTCTATACAGACACGAGCAATAGAGTAAATTGTAGACTTAAGATATGTGAAATTCTCGAAATCGTGCTGTTTTTCATCCTCGATATTCCAATCACCACCGCCTTTAGTCTGACTGGGAGAGGAAAGTGTACTCTCACTGACTGGTATAATATGTGCCGCGAGGTTTGCACCAGCATTGTGCGAAAACGAGAGCAGATGGTGGGTACTTCCGAAAACCCAATTCAAATTGATGAGGCCAGATTCGCTGAACGCCGAAAATACAATCGGGGAAGAATGTTAAAAGGGGATCGACGTCCGGCCGAAGAACTTGACAGTGACGAAGATTATTCTGTGGAAAATAACAGGAATCATGGTCGTCGGATTGACGAGCCATGGGAGTTCGGCCTGAAGCAAGGTAGCGACTGCCGTTATTTTCACATAGGAAAGCGTAATAGAGATACCCTTGTCTCCATAATTGTTCACGAATGTAAGATGGGTTCCGTTATACATTCAGACCAATTGGCGGCTAACAAAAATTTGAGCAGGATCGGTTTCCGCCACTACACCGTCAACCACCAGCAAAACTACGTCAACCCTTCATCAGGAGCCCATACACAGAGCATCGAACGATCCTAGCTCGACGCTAAAATTAATATTTTAAAGAAAAACGCTGCAAATTATTTCACAAAGGTTTATTATTTTCTCAATTGAGTATGATCGTAGTTTTAGTTGGCTTGCGTACGTCATAAGGCCCGTCCAGACTCCTCGGCGTGTCCTATTTCGAGTTGCCACAACCTATACTTCTATAATTATATACGCATGTTTATATTTCTCGATTTGAGCACCTATCTATTCAAATAGTTGTTGCCTTAATAATATCATTATCTAAGTACGTACAAAAAGTCGACAGGATATGTTATTAAATATGCGTAGGAAAAGCATTGGTATTAACACACAAATATGACCTAGAAAAAACATATATGCATGCCTCGAAGGAACGCCGTACCCACCTCATGGTGCTGCGGTGTATTATATGGGTATAACACGTAAAAGTAATAAATATCCATTCTCCTACACCCCTCTGCCACGCCCCTGGTCACCCCAGACACCACAAGGTGCCGCGGCGCCTCCTCTCACTCCACCCCCCGCTCACCCCCTCACCACCAACCGTGACCCCCTGCCAAGCGTGCCAGGCGTGCGTGCGTGCGTAAGTCTAACACTCAAAGTCTCGAAAAAGACACTTTTTCGCCCGTTTTTGGCCCATAGCATCTATGCGAGTAAAGCGATCGGGATGGTTAAACGTTAGGACCAACTAGACCCCAAATGGAGTCTATGTGCGAAAGAACGGGTTTTTTAAGTCAATTCTTAGGCCTTTTATGGCCCGGACGGCGAACGGCGGACGGACAGTTCAAATTTGGATTCTACGCACCTTGAAACGTAAAGTGACCAATTTTAAGGGGGGGGGGTTATAAAAATTTGTTGCTATACGATCACATAGGCTAATTATTGGAAACAATAAACCAAAAGAGAGGGACGACGCGAGAGCTGTTCCAGTCTCACCTCGACACGTTTTGCTGGCGGCAATTGGGAAAAGATGATCCAGATCTATTCTTGGCCTTCCTGAAGGACGTGAAGGAGGATATCGATCCTAATCCCGTTAATCAAATCGACAAAGCAGCTGTTGATTATTTTGACATCTACGAAACGTATGCCTCACGGTTGCCTCATGTACATATTCCTTTTTTTTTTTTTTTTTTTTTTTTCATTTTTTGTGGGGCGCGTACTGAACCAGAAACACGACTGTGGGGCGCATATTGAACAGGCACCATTTTTTTATTGTTCTAGTTCATCGTTAATGAACTTTTTTGAGTAACATTCTGCTAAAAATATAAATTTAACCATTTTTAGCCGTTTTGCGATTTATAGTGATTTTTCTTGTGCACATTTATTTAATTTGACCAATTTAATATGCTGAAACGATGATGCGTACTTGGGTCATTTAAGCTACATAAAAATGCGGTCTCGAGTTATAACCTAAATTGGGTTATTATGTAAAACTTTCCACTTAAGCAGATACTCCAAAATATCAAATTACGGCAAAGGATATGATGTATACGTACGTATTTTCCTGCTATTGAGCTAACTACGAATAGACCGCATATTACTAATGCGATTGTTGAGCCCCTCATGCCGAAGAAATGACATCATACGCTGCACTGCCTTCTTTATAACATAAATATAACACCGCTACCAACGTAATATGAAACCAAAAGAGTTCAGGTTTCTAGTTATAGAGTAGAACAAAGAAAAAGTTTTATTATTCGTGTCCAAAACACCATAATTGACCACAGAACCATTCAAATGGATTTACCCTATAACTATTTCAGTTTTCACAAGAATAAAGAGGAACTCTGATCTCACATTCTACTGCTCCCACTTTCTCGGTAAGTACAGGAGATGACGAGTAACTCTTAATTTAAACCATCTGGCAAAATATCTGCCCGCAAATAGCCGAAACGGTTTCCGTATTAGTTGGACAGTAATTATTTTCCAGTGCATCGTTAAATAACTTTCTTTTAATCTCAGAAATTCTCGTGACACCTATCGGAGGTAATTATTTTTCAATAACCTTTTACCGAATGAGTCAGACGTTTCCTAACTAGTTCTTTTCCCCTATTTTTCCCTTCTTCAGTTTCATTGATGGGGAAAACCTATATAACATTCCCCTACTTAACTTTTGCAAAATTCGACCGTCTTCTGGGTTCGTTTGAGCTCTAATCCGAGAACGGGATATCGTAATTATGGTTTCACCATCGTGTTCGGATAAAAAAAAGTAGATCAGTGATCACGAAGTGAGTCACAGGATAGCGCATTTTCTTGTAAGGAGATCCACGAAAAGTATACAAAATGGCTTCGGAGCTCACTCAGCTGATCGATGACCTCTCAGTCGTCTTCAGCATTCTCCCTTGAGTCTCCCTCTCAAATTTCAGCTTCCTGCGTTGAAAAGTAGACAAAATGGCTTTGGAGCTGTCATGGATCACCTGTTCCAGGCTCCATGCCTTTCCCCCAATACTTGTCTTCTCTATCGTCAGTGCCGCCAATATTACTTTTATTGTTCTATAGTTGGCTAAACTGTTATCTATCCCTTCCCTCTTCAAGGGACCAGCTGCCTGATATAATGCATTATGATTCGATTCCTGTTCTTTGCTAAAGCCACTTCTAGCCCTTCTTTTCGATTTGTGCCTATCTCGTCATCTTTATTTGATTTTCAATCCAGCCACGTGCTACTTTTATTTTTACTTTTTTCACTATTAATGAAAGTGTTAGTTTTCTTGTGAATTAGCCACCTGAGTGTTGCCTCGTTGGTCAAGTACCAGGTTAGTGCGTAATTTAAGTTAATTTAATTTAATATCCTTTTTCATCTCTGTTCTCTTCCCCATTTTCCAATTTAGGTCAATTTCCGTTTGTTTTATTGAGGTTCTGATTTTTCCTTTTGATTTCCACTGCGTATTTGCCTTTTGCCTTTTATTCAACAAGTACAGTTTATATTTCCCTTATTTCTCTATTTTTATTTTACTACCTTTTTATGGTACCTTGTCTTATTGTAAGGTCTCTTGGTTTAAGATTTTCCGAACCCAGGTTCGGTGGTAGCAGAGTCTGCTTGGACAGTTTAGCTTTTTAGCTGTCCATAATTATTACATGGTAGCTGAAGCGTGACGTATTTTGCTGCATTTTAGTTACCATAGCCACCAATATAGATAGAGCGTTTCTCTAACCATTACAGAGCTCACTCAGCTGATCGATGACCTCTCAGTCGTCTTCTGCATTCTCCCTTGAGTCTCCCTCTCAAATTTCAGCTTCCTGTGTCGAATAGGAGACAAAATGGCTTTTTTGTAATGTTCGGTATTTTTTCCCCATTATAATTCAATATAATTAATTTTTGAGGTATTTTTTTATCACTTTTACCTGTACGTTGGCATTATAATTTCAAAATTTCAGATTTTTCGAACTCAAGATATACATTTTGTTGAATTTTTTAACACAGAATGTGTTTTAGCCATGGACTAACTAGCCAAAAAAGCTAACGAAATTTCGTAACAAAATCTGGGACGACAACATGGATACCGATGATACGGAACTAAGGATCGTGTAACCTGGTGTAACCTATGCGATATTTTGTTATGACGCGGTGATTATATAAGAATCTGATTTAGTGGGAGGAAAGTAGCGAAATTCTGATTTAGTGGGTGGAAGTTAACCAATCCGAAGATTGAAGACGGGTTTATGTGAAATGCGTGAGCAAAAACACATTCTGTGTTTCAATAATTTCGTCCGAAGTATGTAAATAGAGGTAACCGGGGCGAGGCGCGGAGTGCCGAGTTTCATGTCAAATTCAACCTTTTGCCAATCATTAGCAATTAAGTAGAGAATCAAGATGAATGAGGCAAAATCAGTCCATGTTGGTTTCACCAACCGCCAAATCAAACATATACCAATCTATCTGAATGGCAGAGTCATCCCTTATGCCAATGAGGCAAAATATTTGGGTATGACTCTGGATACTAGGCTGGAGAGCGCATGTAAAAAATAAAAGAACAGAATTGGACACCAAATTCCGAAAAATGTATTGGTCGATTGGTAGACGATCAAAATTGTCTATCCAAAATAAATTAACTTTATACAATCAGGTCCTTAAGCCAGTCTTAAAATATGGTGCACAGCTCTGGGGCTGCACCTCTCAAAGTAATCGTGATATTATACAGCGATTCCAGAACAAAGTACTGAGGTCATGCGTCGATGCGTACCGCTACTCGACCAATAATGATATCCATAACTACCACAAAATTCCCACAATAAATGAAGTAATAACAACTCAAGCGATAGCCCATCATCAGAGGCTCCAAGGTCATATCAACGAGGAGGTTGTGAAGCTGCAGGACGTTGATGATCTGCTCAGACGACTGAAAAGACGAAAACCTCACGACCTGTGGTAATAAGGAGTGATGTGTTCATGAAAGTTTGTTCAGTGAGTGTAGTGCTGTGCACTCCTGCAAATCGTGTTAATTGAAGACACTAAATAGCTGAAATGATGTATAGGATGTGTTATGTATCACAGTCTTGTTTCAGTCACCGATTATTCATTGTCGAAGAAATGTTGCTAATAAGTTGTATTACTTGGTGCAATAAATATTATGAAAAGAAAAAAAAAATATTAGGGGATGACACAAATATCAATAGGCATTATCCTTATGCTCTTATAGAAGTACACAGTAGGTAATTAAGCAGGTAGGTACGGTGAAATCACTTAATTATTACTAATGAAATCCTACCGAAAGGCTCGTGGGCAGGAGTGATGATAATGTAGTATCGAAGGATCTGTTTTTTCGTTCAAATTCGTTTTTCCACAAACTAGGAAAAACCATGATAGCCCGTTTTTCCCCTGAACCTACTCTTCAATTGATTTTCCCTGGTCCATTGCTGAGGTTCACTTTGAAAATAATAAACCAAAAAGTAGAACTTATTGCTACCACTTTCTACACTCAAGGCCGCCCCCAAAGTGAATGTGGGACTATTTAGGTTGTTACCTACCTGAATACCAAAGATGCTCCGAAACTCTGAAAGGAACTAATTATTATTGAAGGCACAGAGACCCGCGCTCCCACCAATCAGAACAAACAACTGATGAGAGAAATCATTTCCCAGTAATCCATCGAAAACACCGTTCCGGTAATGGGGAGTGGGCATGACGATCGGTAAGTAGATGATATACAGTGACAAACAGCCACGATTCTGCGTAAGGAAATATGCAAGTTTCTCCTTGAGTTTAACTTGAGGAAGTCGGTAATTGTCGTAATCAATAGTTAGTAAGTAAGCAAGTAGTTTACATTCAACGTGCGAGAACTCATTAGAACAGTCTAATGACGAATATTCTCACATATACATACAGAAGAGAAACTCTGCCGATTCTCACAATTTTTGGTTTACTGTTATTCATGCAATTTCTTCCTCTCATGATTATGATTTTACGATTTATAGGGAAACATATCTGCTACATGCGTGCGAATGATGTCGTAATTATCGCGGTGCTCATCAAGGTAAATCCTTATCAAACTACTGTTCAGTTGATACAAAATAGGTGCACGAACGCTCGGTACGTGAAATCGAATTATATTGAAATGGATACGAGATAAAACACAATGTAATTAATAATTTGAAAGATTGAATGAATAAATTCAATAACTCGGCGTATTGCGACTCATCAGGGGGCAAGCCCCCTGGACCTCTGGACGCTGGTTGCTTAGGGTCTTCGGCTACGTCGCTGGGTCCTAAAATTGAGGGGGGCAATGCTGGCATTGAACTGCGGACCCTATATCAGATCAGACAGCCCACGAACGACCTGCTCCATGTGCAACTCATTTGCTGATGAGGATATTCTCCATTTCTTTGGAGCCTGCTCCGCAATGAGGGAATTTCGAATGCCCTATCTTGGAGAACGTGTTCTGGGCTTGGACAGAATGGTTTCCCTGCTGATCGACAGGAGGTATTGGCTGGGGGTGGCGGGATATGCGTTCCATAGCTGGCGATATAGAGAATATCTAGTAGCGGAGTTTAATTGGTAGAACCCTTCTAAAGATTAAAATTATAGTCATTTTTGTAAATTAATTTTGTTAAATACAATATAATACTTTCCTTACGTTAATGAACAATATATAAATTGTAATGTTAAATCAATTATGTACCTAGCAATAAAGGTAAAGTGTCACGGCTCACATCATTCCGGCTGGCAGTCATCAAGACCATTGCCATAACATGTTTTTTGTTTGTTAAATTTGTTATCCATCCATATTTATTTCTATAATGCTACAAATTTTGTGATGCATACATAGCTCTATTAATAAACATGATTTATTCTTCTTCCTCTTCTTCTTCTTAATACATTTAAAAACTTGGCGATTTGCGACTCATTGGGGGGCAAGCCCCCTGGACCTCCGGACGCTGGTTCCTTAGGGTCTTCGGCTAAAATGCAAAAAACATTGGACATACTTTAGCCGCCTGCTGGCTCACAATATCAAATTGATATTATGTTTTTGCTGACCGTTGAATTCCGGAAATCTTAATTTTGCGGCTCTAGCCGTTTTAGGTTAATGCAGGTCCACCGTTGTAATGCACTGTATATAAAGGCCATGCACACATCGATCTTAAAAGGGAAACACCTCAGATTTGGAGACCCTGTAAAGTATTAGGAAACCAGCTCGGAATCTGAGACCCGTCACAGTGAGAGAAAGTGCTTCAGAATCAGAGAACTTGGACAAAAGAGGTGAACACCTCGAACTTGGAGATCCCATACAGTGTTAGGAAATCACCTTGGAATCTCAGTCCTGGTACAGCAAAAGAGGAACACCTCAGATTTGGAGACCCTGTAAAGTGTTAGGAAATCACCTCGGAATCTGAAACCCGGCACAGAGAGAGGAAGTGCCTCGAATCAGAGAGCTCGTCCAGCAAGAGGAGAACATCTCAGACTTGGAGATCCTGTAGAGTGTCAGGAAAAGGGAAAAACTTCAGACTTCGAGATTCCTCAGAATCTCAGTCCTTGCACCGCAAAAGGGGAACACCATAGACTTGGAGACCCTGTAAAACGTTAGGAAATCACCTCGGGATCTGAAACCCGGCACAGAGAGAGAGAGAGAGGAAGTGCCTCGAATCAGAGAGCTCGTCCAGCAAGAGGAGAACATCTCAGACTTGGAGATCCTGTAGAGTGTCAGGGAATCACCTCAGAATCTCAGTTCTCAGACAGCAAAAGGGAAACACTTCAGACTTCGAGATTCCTCAGAATTTCAGTCGTTGTACAGCAAATGGGGAACACCTCGGACTTGGAGACCCTTTAGAGTGTTCGGAAATCACCTTTTAATCTGAGATCCCGCACAATTAGTGGAAGCTTGTAGGTACGGTGGAAAAGAAGTCACCTCGGTGACTTTGTATATTGAAGGAGTCACATTTAAACACAACTGCTTGCTGGGCAGTGTAGTAAGACAGGATATGGTAAAAGAGAGCAACTCGAGATTTGTGGATATAATGGACCCATCCGAAGCGCCCACTATATACAGCAGGGGCATCTATGTAGCTTTTGGGCCACGTTGAAGAGCCGCTTAACCCTTAATGGATGGACCGTGTCTGTCACACTTGCCTAATTCCATGTTTGCCCTAGTACCTTCTCTTTGAGGCCTGTTGAACTAGAGGGAGTGGTTAGTATCATGACTGATGTCACAAGGTGAGTGTTGTGTCGGTTTTCCTGAACCTGCAGTGTCCTCTTGACACAGGTCCGCCAATAAGCAACAGTAATGTAAATGTTTTTCAGACACAGTCCGCCCTATTCGCCTTTTCGAATCCTTTCAGTCGTATTTTTTAGTCACCGTGATCTCTCT